>WOVY01000481.1:0-140000 GCA_013436015.1 Rhipicephalus annulatus | reverse complement strand
CCGCTGAATGGCGGTGCTTCTCTATGGGGAATATATGATGAAAAGATGCGAGATGGTGGTACTTGGAGTGTTGAATAGATGGACGAACGGACACACAGACAGATGCATTTATGGACGCATGAACGGACGCAAGGGCGGATGCATGGACGAACGCAGGGACGGACGCAAGAACAGACGCACGCACGAACGGGCTGATGGACGCATGGACGGTCAAACAGACGGACGCATGGACGGACGGAAGCAAGAACGAATGGACGGACGAATGCTTCGCCCCACTCTCCATCATTCACTCCGTGGATATGCTGCCATTTTTTTTGTACTTGACGCCATGCATTAATAATGCCGAAAAGACCACAGTGGGTCTAAAGAATATAGTGGCTACAGTCATGGGAACAGCTGGCGCTTACATCTACCGTTTTGTTCATGTCCCATTTGGCAACATGACTCTACATGTGCTTCTTTCTGGTTACGTATGTTATCATGCCTATCATGTATTGATCGGTAGATGACGCATGAGTTTGCACATGGTCGTACTGGTGATGTAGTGGAGAGGGATGGCCTCAGCGGCATCACCATCGGCACTATTGTTTGTGGTTGCTGCGTTTGGCCGAACGCTGCTGACCAGCGACCATTCTCCGGCATTCCCTGCTAACTAATCGCTTAGCAAGTGGTGCAGGTGTGGGCCGCTTAGGCCACTCTTCATTACTACAAGGTGTTTATAGGTCAAGCTCGAGCTATTCGTGTTTTTTTCATGACCTAACATGTCAAATGTTTATGCGACGTCAAGGGAAGCTGCTCACGACTGAACTTTGCTGGAATACAGAATAAAGTCCCGTGAAAACGCTTACAGTTCTACAAGATATATTTTGCCTGCACTTAAGCTTTAAGTTTGATTGAAGCCGGATTAATCATAAATAAATATAACAGAATAAAGGAACGGCATTTGGAAGGGCTTTTCATACATTCTAATCAAAACTAGCCAATTGTGTAGCCAAAAAAGGTGCTGGGAAAGGTAATTGTACTGTTTTAAATCTGTAATAATAGTTGTGATGCAGATTTGAAGAAAGTAAAGTGCGCGAGAGAACAAGTTGGTGCTCGCTGGAAGGGACCTGTGGCCTTCGGATAACTGGCTATTCATAAAGTCATGGGGTTAAACTGTTTGCAGGTAATGTCTGTCATGCGAATCTCGCGGGTGACGTCTGCATCCTTACACGTGATAATAAATGGTTGATAACGGTTGTGGAATCCACCGAGTCGGCCTAACAGATATGGTGTCGGGCTGCTAAGCTCTAGGGCGCGGGTTCGAATTCCAGCTGAGGCGTCCGCAATGCAAGACCACCCGTGTTCTTAGATATAGGTTCACATTGAATTACTGAGGTTGGTAGAAATTAGCTCGTAGTTTCGCAGTAGCGGCTTGCCTCTTAAATCGTTTATTTGCGTACGTTAAACCAATGGTTTACGTATTTTTTTCCATTTCCGCACAAGCGCATGTATTAAGGGTCATTGTCATGTTGCTGCTTGTGTTTCATGGGCACCAGTCAAGCTGCCATTATGCCGCTTTTATCCGACCATCTTACTTCGTTACATATGTCATTTACGTTTGGTTGTGATAATGAACTTGATTCAGCGATTTCGATTATGGACGATTATGTTGGGTGTGTTGGTGGTAATCCCGATTTTCGTCACCGCAATAATGAGAATAATATAGATTGTAACTATCACGACGTCGTTGATAATGACACTTGTGTAGCACTGTGATTCGGTTCGTTACATCGTTGCACTCTGTTTCTGCAGCTGAACACCCTGCTGCTTCAGTCCATTTTGTGTGTTCCAGTGCCAGGACGTCGATCGCTCCTGTCCCAACTGAGGGCGCATGCTGAGCGTCTACCGACGCATCTGACGAGGAAACAGCTATTTCCGCCGTTTGAAGACTATACTAGCACAGGCCCTCTTTTGCTTAGAGAGGGCTCTCACCGGGAACGTTTATGTGATCTCAGTCATTTTACGTCAATTTTATCATGTTTTGTTCTCACAACTTTTACTTAAACACTCGAAATGTTCCTTTATGGTAGAACCTACAAAAATCGCACCTTATTCGTGAAGTAATCGCCCGACAGACTTTACACACTGGTCCAACAACATTATTTCACACAGTTTACCCATTTGATTGGTGTGCCATGTCTGACTGGTCGTTTATGAGCGCTCTAGAGCACTCTAGAGCGCTCTCTGCGTATAGCCGCGGAGAAGAAATTGTGCACGTTTCCAGGCTGAAGAAGTACTACGATCCCCTTGTGTATTGCAGCCCTTAGGTCACCATAATGACTCCCTTATTGCTTGGGAGGGACTGCGATGAAGGTTGTGGACATGTGGATTATGTAGTGGTTATTTTGTTTGACCAAGAGAGAACAGAAGGATGACGACGAGTGATCGCTACTAGCGCTGCTGGTTGGCCGTGGTGGTACTAAAACCTATGCCCAGTTGTCGCGGCTCCTGCATTCAAAACAGCCTCGTTTCACGTGTACTAAGTGTTTCAAATACGCACTAGGAACATGATATTGCTATCGCCTTCAGCTCCTTAAGGCGAAGCCTAAGGATCGCCTAATTTTGACGGACACTATATGGACGTATGTACGTTTGTACAAACATACGTACAGAGTGGGGGGGGGGTGTAAAAGCTTTCAGGCCACGCGAACAGTAGGGTCAATTTCACACACAGTAGGGTCTATTTGAAAAGTAGTACCAAGACCTGGCGGGGCTTTGTAATAGAGTGCTTGATTGCCGCGCAGAATGCTTGGGTTCTATTCCTGCTGAGACCCTGACATTTATTCTTTGCACTCGTCTGATCAACGCTGCCTATGACAGGTTTTTCTTAACGCTAATGCAATAAAATTGCCCATGTGGTCCCCTCGTTTCTGTGTCAATACTGACCCCCGTATTCACAAACGCTCCTCGACTCGACTTTCACCCTTCACTTGACAAATTTCATCACTGCGCCGCTGCTCGGCTGAAAATGACGCTGCGCTGTTCGAGAATCGGACCACACTATCGCTCATATGCAGTGACTTGCCTGACCTAGCGAGGGCGCTTCCATCGACTTTCTCAAGTGAAGGTGAAGCGTTGAGTGAAGGGACGTTCTAGAATACGGGGGTGAGTGTCAATGACCTGTGGCACATACCCGCGAGCGGGTGTGCCACTTACTGGTGGGATGTATTTGACGATGTATACGCGATGGGAATGTGATATTATTCATGTCTTGACCAGCGCGTCATATTCGTCAAATAATCTTACCCTTCTATACTAACTTTAGTTCACTTCAAGTTAAGGAGGCGATCGCGAGAGCACCCATATGTAAGCGCCTAGATAGGTACGTGAAAATTGACGCTTAAAGTGCTTGCAGTACGCAATGAAACGATTCGCATTTAAATAACTGGCAGAGCCCACTTACTGTGCGAATTGATGTTATACAATGCATGGCGCGGGAATGTCGCAATGTGGTGTTATTGTGGCGTACTGAGTGAAACAATCACAAAATGACGCTAAAAACGTGTACAAATGTTGTACACACAGACATATGTTGAACAGTCGTACATGGTTTATATAATCATCTCTTTAAGCTTGCATAACGATACCAACAGCTACATGGATATATTAGCAACACTAAAACCGGTAAGGTGATATGTAGCGCTTGTGCTTAAGAGGATAGTAGTCCTGGCTCAGGCTACGTAGACAAACTTTAATGAATGACGCTTAAGTGTGCAATTAACGTAACATGACCTGTCATGTCTGTATTAGAGGATTATATGTGTAATGTCAATGAAATTAGACAACAAGCACTGCCAACACAATTGACGTCTGGCCATCATTACACCACCGTGGAGCATAGCTCTGTGGTAGAGTACCTGACTACCACACAGAATGCGTCGGTTAGATTCCTGCTTGGACGCTGATATTTATCATTTGCGATCGTCAGGTAAGGGGTGTCTGTGTCAGCTTTTCTTAACGCTCTCGCATTTATATCACTCATGCCTGTTCCCACCATTCCTGGGTAGTTAACTTTCAATCACCTTTCGCGCATACTCGTAAACCGTAGCCCGTTGTATGCGGGTATGTACCACACGAGTGCCTAGAGGAAAGGGTTTGACGACGAACGAGACGCGATTTTCTTCTTATTCATGCCATGACCAGCCAGACACAATTTTTTAACCCTTTACCCTCCCATATCAATTTTTGTCTATCAAAAATTAAGGAGGACCTCGAGAGCATAGATACGTAGACGGCACATAGATAGATGCATAGGTAGGTAGATAGAGGCGCTCAAGTGCCTGCAGCTCACGCAAAAATGCGTCGCATTTCATAGTACTTTATTGTAGCCTATTAAACAATCATCATCTTAGCGGATAACTAGAAAACACGTTTTGACAGGGAGAACAGCATAGATCACTGCACGTATAATTTTACTAAGGTCACCATCCCGCGACTTGTTAAAGCTATTGAACACCACAGCCGGACTAAAGGGAACCTCAACGCGCGTAGTGTCTCCTCTATAGACGATTTCCCGCAGCTGGTTCCATCCAAAATAGATGGCGCCACCACCACATCCTGGCCTACCCCCCATCATGGCCGCCTTAATATCATGCCCTTTGGCAGCGCTCCTCAATATGTCTCTATCTACGTCGCTTCATTCCTTCAGCGTCCCTATAACTGATGTTCCTATAGCGTATGCGCGCAGGCAAGTAAAAGCGGCGAGACTGCAGAGCCAGAAAAGTCAACGTGGCGGCACCTGCGGATGCAGTTTCCTTCCACCTCGAATTTATCATGTCGTCGTTCTACACTTTGTGACCCATAAGTTTACACCCTACACATCATTTCACCTGATATTTACGTCCTGATGCTTCGAGAGCAATGCATTCGTTGGTATTTCGCAGTGTTTTCAAGATTCATTTTCAAATTCTCAGAGAGAACATTGTAAAAAATCTTCAAGCATAAAGCCGGAACCGGCCGTAACACAAATTAGCGCTCTAAGTTCCCATTCCTGTGCTCATTTCGTAAAAGAGAAGATACTAACATCAAGCTGATATATTATGTCACGTGGTGCGTTAGCATTCGGGAAGCCGGAAGCAGCGCCATTGGCACTTGACTCGTCGGTGGTGGTGGTGTGACGCCCTGCGTTATTTCCTTATTCTTCTTGGCACGTAGTGATTCATTAACTTATACCTGTGATTACTTTTGGGCGTGGTGTGATCAAAGATGCCGTCCGCCGGTTGTGTGTTGGCCATGGGTATCTTCACGTAGAAAGCAGCCGTATGCTCTCAAAGAGAGATACGTGGAAAGTCTGCCTTGCCGTGGTTGTATATTGAGTGTGATTATTGGTGGTCAGCAATCTTATCCTCACGAATGCTCCAGGCAAATGCTCGATTTTTCTTTAATTTCTTGTTTTTTGTGTGTGTGAGCGTTTGTTGTGTCAGGTGTTATCGCTGTATGTACTGGGTCGTTTAGTGCTAAAAGAATTGCCGAAGCGCACGGCAGCCGCTCGTCACTATTACCGGCTGTGGCGTACTTCGCGCTTTTGCTCTTTCGTCGTCGTTAAATCTTCGCGGAGCGACACATTTTCAACCTAAAATTGTGCCTTCCACGGCGCGCCCTGCGATTCATATGTCTGCCGTTCGTCCCCACGTGCGTTCCTGTATCTGTGTGTTCAATGTGCCCAACGTCCTAAGCTCGACATTGACTAAGCTCCCGTCATTAACGTTTCCTTGTTTTACGCGAAACCGATTTACGAAAAAGCTAACAAAAAGCGTGTTTCGCATGGATACTGGGTGATTCATCTCCAGAAATTCGTGTTTGTGGCATGTTAGACGGCTAGCACTGGTTTTCCTGCCACCGCGAATTCACCCGCCGCGGTGGCCTAGTGGATATGCTGATCGACTGCTGACCTGCAGATCGCGAGAATAGATCCCGGCTACGGTGGCCGCATTTTTGATGGAGATGAAAACTGTCGACTCTATAGTGCACTTATATTTTGGGTGCACGTTAAAGAGCCCTTGGTGTAATCCCCAGCAGTTAATATTCCGGCTGTCTAATATGCAACAGCGCTTGCGTTAAGGTGGTTACAGCCCGTGGCAGCGCCGAGCGGCCGTGAAGTGCGCTGATCCTTTAATTAGCACGAGACCGCCGTGTACACAGACTTTATCGGGATCACTGATACAGATGAAGGTGTACCTGAGGCTGTATATTTCGTCAGGACAGCTGTCTATGTTATGCGAGCACCGAGGTTGACAACTAGTCTACGTGCATGGGGAAAAATAGCACTATAATGCCCGTGTTATGCAGCACACGGAATGAACACGCCAAGAGAAAAAACACAAGCAAACAAAACGCCTGCTGGCCGATGCTTGTTAGGTCGCGCTGTCTCTGCATTGCCATGTTTCGTGCACCGTTTCTCTCTCTCTCTCTCTCTCTCTCTCTATCTATCTATCTATCTATCTATCTGTCTCTCTCACTCACTCTCTCTCTCTCACACACGCACACGCACACGCACACGCACGCACACGCACACGCACGCACGCACACACACACACACACACACACACACACACACACACACACACACACACACACACACACACACACACACACACACACACTGATTGGCCTTTGACATCTGCAGTTTTTTCCCTACGATAGCGCCCCGCCTAGGTGGTCTAGTGGCTAAGGTACTCGGCTGCTGACCCGCAGGTCGCGGGTTCAAATCCCGACAGCGGCGGCTGCATTTCCGATGGAGGCGGAAATGTTGTAGGCCCGTGTACTCAGACTTGGGTGCACGTTAAAGAACCCCAGGTGGTCAACATTTCCGGAGACCTCCACTACGCCGTCTCTCATATTTATATGGTGGTTTTGGGACGCTAAACCCCACAAAATCTAAAAATAATCCCTACGATAGCAACAAGAACTTCTGAAAATTATGCTGCTGACTGTGAACGTGATCAGAGCCTGTCGGGCAATGTCTGTAGCGCACTGGCCCTAGTACATGGAATTATGGTTATGTGTGCAGTAAGGGCAGTATGCATATGCCGAGAATCATAGTGTGTACTTTTTCGCTCAACAAAAATGTTCTGATAACTTTTTTACACCCTTTTCAGTAGTAAACAAAGTGCTGAAGTGGCAGTGTGAGGAGCTTTAAAATTTTACAAGCTGGTGGACGACGCCTGTTTATAAGGGAAGTCCAATAATGTGGTGATTCTGCACAGTCAGCTGCATTGTGCGTTGTGCTGTGTTCTGCATCTAATTTAAAATGACAACAGAAATCGCCGCTGTTGCGAAAATGACAGAATTTAAAACAGCATTCCATGCCGTCAAATACGGCAACACATCAAAATTTTTAATCTTTGACCAGGCAGTGACGTTCCAAACAGAGCTTCTAATCTATAAAGCTGGTTTTCATATCTTTTATCTACGTGAACATGTGTGAAACTGCGTAAGTTTAGCTATATGCGACTGCTACTGTAATCACAAGCCACCACGGTATACTTAGCGTCATCAGTGGCGCGTCGTTTTGTCGCAATTTGAGCGAGTCTGGATCACCTTTTCTCGACTGTTGTGCAAGCACAGGGTACTTTCTATACAGGCCCTGCTAGCTGCTTTCCTTGCCTCGCCGCCGGCACTGTCACCGTGTACAATTAGGAGTGGAAGGAGTCACTTAAGGTTGCACTCACGTGAGCGACAATAGAAGCGCTGCAGACATAATGACATCCAGTGTCTTTAAATGGTCGAGTACACGCGCAGGCGCTTCTGGATGAGCCGAGCTGACCATTTTTTTTCCTTGAAGCGAAACGAAGTCATGGTTTCCGGCTACCTTGGGGAGCGAGAAAAATAAATAACACTATTCTCGTGCCATCACTTTTCGGGTCCTCGGAAACATGCACCGCCTGTTTTCGAGGGCCGCAGTTTCGAGCTCATTCGTATTTTGCTCCGGTATACCTGACTTGATCAGTAACTTAAGAAACAAAAGAAAAACTGAAAATAATGAACAACATTCTTAACGCACTTCTACTCACACGAGCTTTCTCTGTTGCTTATGCCACGTTCTGTATGATAAAAGCACGCACATAATTCGCTTTGCCGGTCGCATCGCACGGTAAGTTGAGAAAGCTATATCTCATACTTATATAAGTTGCTTCGAAGTCCACCAACGTAAGTGAGCCTAACAGCATATTAGAAAAGCATTCGGTTTAGGTAGGTACACTTCAAGGGAGACAAGAGCCTGAAGAAACGCAATGTTCGTGCACTACCTGGCCTTGGCTTGGCATTCGCACGCGTCACGTCTCCGGGACATTGAGTGCGCGCGACTTCAGGGCCTCGGTTAATCTTCTCAGTGTTGTTGGCCTCGCTGAATCTTGAAACGAAGATATGAAAACACTGAGAGCAGCGGCCCGGCACGAAGCGCTTTTCACCAGTGTGGGTATAGCTTCTGCAAGACCTTTAAGAACTCAAGGCGGGGACTCGCACAGACCTCGGTTGTGCGCTTTAAGTTTTTTGTCGTAGTTAATAAACAAGCCCGAAAACTCACTCTCTAAGACTGATGTGTTTTCTTCCCAGGTCCACCTAGACCACAGTGACTAAGTTTCGTGGCCGAAATCGCGTCAGATAAAATGCACAATAGCAGTCACAAAGGTTTCATCAACGGGAGTCAAATCCCTTCCTGTCATTTAGGGACCCACAATGATTTTTTTTTACTTTGGGTGTATATTTTGTAATAATGGCCTGCTACCCCTTTTTGCATGCCGAGGAAACAGACCGATCACAACACTGGAAACGATGATCATTTAAAAACGTGAACCAATTTACGAACACAGTGTATTTCTTGCTGCCAGAATGTGGTGTCAGTGATGGTATCGTTTATAATTACTGCTACGATCATTACTGTGACTAATGTCAATGAAAAGGTCCTGGTTCACCCTAGCTATAACACATAATACGTTTTGTAAGAATCGATGTTCGTTTGTTGGTTCGTAGGACGATTCGAGAGCCTCAAGCACTGCGTCTCTAACGTTACCGTTACAGCTGAAACAAACACGACTCAATGAACTTCGAGAGGTTGAAATGTCGAGATGGTGAAATTTCGATTCTCAATCAAATCACTGCTTACACTATAATTAGAGCACATTCCCCTTATATATATATAGGAATACTATACACAGGAATACAACTGACCAAAAAGTTCTTTTTTTTAATATCAGAGACTGGCGCTATTTTGTTGCGCTTAGAAGCTCAAACCAAGCTATACACAATGGAAGGAAAAGATAAAAACGTGTTGCTTATCGTGTTGCAAACATGATTAGCGGTGCCGCCGGACCGAATGCGAAAAAGAAACGCGCTAAATGCTTTGCGAAGTTGGCCCCCGGAGTTCTGCCATGTTCCTAACAATTCTTTGCAACGACTACATTTTGGACCTTCTTTTTCTACGTAAGTTAGACAGAGAAAGCCTGTTCATGTGGCGTGTTCAGCTGCTCCAAGAGCAATCGGCCAAACCATGAGACCGCATTGTTATAAGATTTCGCATTCCATTTTCTTAGGTGAGGACGCCTCCGAGCACTGCGGCTTCAATATACCGTGATGAAGCCAGGTGGACTTAGCGTAAGCACGCAAATTCGGCAGACCAACAACATGCGCTGCCAAAACGCCCTGCAGTTTGTCACTCATGTGCATGTCATTATTAGTACTCGAACACCCAGTAAATGACCACGAAACACAGAATAACAGGCATAAGACTTGTGCTCGAAGTCCTGAAGTTTAATTTGTCTTATATGATAAAATTTTGAGTACGGGATGCTTCGCTGATCAAACTTGCATTCCCTTTTGATGAGGTGAACACCACAAAGCAAGCTTTACTCAATAAAAATAAGATATGAGAGTTTCTTCATTAACTCACGTATAAGTGGCAGGACGAATTCTCTTACCCGCCTGCTTCGAATTATGACTCAACAGTTTTTAACGAATAATATATAAAATGTGTTCTTGAAATTATTTTGTTGTCATGCTTTCAGTATTCGTGTCTTTCCTGGATAATTCATTATGACCGCTTCTTGTTCACCATTTTAACATTTACTTGATCAACCATGCCCAGCATGGTTTAGAATAAAAGCGTCGCTCGGGGTTTCCTTGAAATTGTCAAAATATGAAGCAGCGTGTTGTGTTTTTCAGTTGATTCAATTATGGTTTGACTTTTGCCTTCAGAAATACCAACAGAACTAATGGCACCATCTCTGCTTCATGGTTTTTTCTTTATTTTTTGTTTATTCATGAGATATACAAGAACGATATTCCCACTTAAGTAGATGACCTCAAAGTAACACTGAAGCGAAAGGCTAAATTCCTTTTTACTGATGAATAAAACTCCACTGTCGTTCATTTTGCTATCGAAGCTTCATAAGTACCGCAGTAAAGGAAAGTCAAGATTTAATATTATTAATTCTCATGACGATCTGAACGTAAGTGTGCATCGTGTATTTTATTTATTTTTGTTTTTTTCCTCTTTTCTCTTTTTCAATATAGTGACATCGGCACCTTAACTTTCTCCGTGTTTCTAAGGGAAGTACTTCAATTTTAAAATCCTAGCTCTTGACTTAGAGAAAGCTTTTGATACCATAAGCCACGCTCATATACTACACGAGATCCAGGAGGCAGGCTTAGGCCGCCGCTTCTACGAATACGTCCGCTCTTCCTAAGAGCCAGAACGACCGCACTTATAGTTGGGGATCTCAAATCACACACCTACAACCTAGGCCCGCGCGGTGCCTCGCAAGGGTCAGTGCTCTCGCCGTTTCTTTTAAATTTAGCCCTTATACAACTTTCGCAAAAGCTGAAACACATCGAAGGCGTAGAACACGTGCTCTACGCCGACGATATTACTATTTGGCGCACGGGAGGAAGCGATGGACAAATCGAAGCGAGCCTTCAGGAAGCAGTCACTGCAGTACAAACATTTTTAAAGCCCATAAGCCTCAGACTATCGGAATCTAAGTCCGAGTCGCTGCTTCTGCCACTACAGTACGGCCGCACCAAAGGCGAACCTACCATACACCTCTCCACAACGGACGGCTCAATTATCCCGATAGTGTCGTCGGTTCAAATTCTGGGCGTTACCCTGCAAGGAGAAGGGCAAAAAACGACTCAACCACCACATATCTCACCAAAAAAAGCTGAGGCAGTCATGCACCTCGCCCGACGCGTCGCTAATAGACACACAGGACTCACAGAAGAAAGCTTACTACGCATCTTTCATGCGTTCTTAATGTGCCACGTTCACTACGTTGCCTGCGCTCACCCGTGGAGCAAAGGCGATGAAACTAAAGTAGACAACCTCATCCGAAAATGCACGAAACGAGTACTTGGTCTACCCATGTCCACAAGCAGGCAGTGCCTGCTAGCCCTTGGGGTACATAACACGTTCCAAGAAATCACCGAAGCACAAAGAATGTCCCAACTCATACGCCTGTCTTCGACAGCTGCGGGTCAGGAACTTCTCTCACACATAAGTCTTCCTATCCCAACTCAAGTCAACAAACCAGAACCGTTACCGCAACACCTTCACGCTAAAATCACAGTGCAACCCTTCCCCAGGAACATGCACCCGGTGCACAATCAGACTCGAAGAAGGGCACGAGTTCAAGCCTTACTAAAAGCGGCCAACCTACACGCGACAGACGTGGTTTTCGTAGACGCCACTAAATACGTAGACAAACCCTACTTTGCAGCTGCGGGGGTCGCCCCAGACGGAACAGCTTTTAATGCTCTTACCGTAAAAACACAGAAAGCCTGCGAGGCTGAACAAGTGGACATTGCCCTTGCTCTAGCACTCCCTCAGCGTGACACGATATTTACCGACTCTAAACCCGCTGCACTGGCATACCGCCGCGGTACACTTTACCAGGCGGCATTAAGAGTTCTAGCATCTGTTCAAACAACTGTAGACAAGCACATCCACTGGTTCCCGGGTCATGAAGGGATCAACGTTCAACCAGGGGTCCCCAACGGTAATGAGCTGGCCCATAACCTCGCGCGTGATCTTACGTGCCGTGGGGGGTCGTGGTCCGACTCACTGGCCCGGGATACCAACACGCACCGGGAATCACTCCTATCATATCGAGAAATTTGCTCGCAACATAAGTTATTTTACCCGGAATAGTTCAAAAGCGTGGCTCGATTTGGGTCGGGGAGTCTGAGGTGTCGCCCCTCAGAGCAAGGCCGGCCGCATGCACGTTCTAGACAGAGGTGGGGCGCGCGGCGATTTTTTATCCACTTTGTGCTGTATACAATTGTAAAGCTTGATATATATATATATATATATATATATATATATATATATATATATATATATATATATATATATATATATATATATATAGCTGTGAATACATATATTGCCATTTTTACTTTATTAGCGCAATGTCACAACTGGTGATCATTCGATCAATGTCACTTTCCTTCACCACCCCCACCCTCACACGCACACATGATTCCTTGTTTCAGTCCAATTGTGCGTCTACAGCTTTTTTGGCAGAGTATGCTTCAATACAACGTTGTATATGTGTTGCTAATGACATTGAAGTTAATCATCCAAGAAAAATATTTTGCCCTTAATCTCTAAAAACTCTCTGCAAAAACACCGTCTTATAAAGCGCAAGGAGCGACATTTGTATGCGCAACAAATGCCCACGCAGCACATCTCCCGTGCTTGAACACGGTATTTTCTTTACATGTTCAAGAATAACACGACCTTCACGCGTTGAAACTTAATCCTTCAGCGCGACGGTGTGCAATTTGATGATGACGCGTTGCCGTAAGCATTTTTCATTTTTTGTTTGAACCTCCCCCACGCTGTGGGGTTTTCCTGGCCTTTCCCAGATTGATTACACAAGTGAAACCTCATAGTGCTCGTGTAGACGAAATTCGTTGGCCACACTCCCAATCGATCACTGTCGCTGACACTTCCGCCTCCACATGGCAAAATATTCATCACGATGACTCACCGCACGTATTCATCTACGGAATTCATCAATGTTACAACGACACATCTAAACGCATCTGACAGCTATCACAGTTCGTGTATCTGATGACAAGCACTTTTAGTAATTTGTTTCCAATTGTTTGTATGTATACTCCATACGCAAAGAAAGGGATTACTGAAAACGTTCGTTGGTAGTAATGAAATGTGTTTCTGTCTCTACTTTTTTTCTTTTTGTGCGTGTGGCATCCACACAGTTCGACTACACATTTACAACCCGATTTAGGAAAGTCGTGACCACTCCTAATTTATTTAGTTTAATCAGAAAAATTCGTAACCACGGGAAAGGGTTTTTTTTGTCCCTTCGAAATCTAACACTGTAACACCGCGGCATTTTATTCACCGCTAAACCACGTCTGCACGTTTCAGATGTCCGTGAGGGCAGCGCGGACATAGAGCATCCTGTTTCTGTGTCATTGAGGCCAAGTGGACAGTCACGTGAAGCTGTGACAATATTCGATTTATGGCAATTTCCAAAGACGGGGAGCTCCTATGCAGCGACTTTTCCAGCAGGCCGAGCAAGAATGTTTGCGGAGAGGTGATAAGTTCCGTCTGTAGCAAAAACTATGTGATAGGTAAGCAGCCCATGCTGCTTAATATTCCTGCGGGACCGTTACACACCATCACTGCCCTTAGCACGATCCTGTTGTTAAGTCTGTTGATTCTGCAGATGGGTCTACCATGCAGCCTTCCCAAAGGGCGTAACTAATGCAGCTGGACGTTTCAACGCGATAGCATTAGAGTGCTAGGTTCGTGGGAAAAAAAAAAGTTGTATAGAAATTAGAGATCACCCCTTGTTTAGTCATTTGTTGGAATAAAAGTTTCATTGAAACGGGTATCTTTATATCGATCTTTAAATATATAATAATATATTTATCTACTTATGATACCAACGGCGCCCGCGTGAGGTATTAGCATTGGTTGGCAAAACAATTGGAGCTCACTCTAATCACACATAAAACATAGCTCGCCCTCGGGACCCACTTGGACTCACTCACCGGACTCTCTCGGACTCAGAATAACTAAAATTTTACTCAAATTCACGACGGCTCAAATGCACCAAATTAATGCTCACTTGAACTAACTCAGACTCCCTCTCATGGCTTCATCTCAGTCCGTTAATTTACTATTAACTGTCTCGTCCACGGTGCCAATGCTTTTTAGCAACGACATCTCGCATGATCAGTCTTCTATTTGGAGCTTTTGATCTCGTACCTTTATATACAAGTCACCGTTGGCTACAATCCACTAAGGCCATTTTTATTGAAAGTGATGTCTCACACGAGATGTTTTTAACAAGACCTTCAATTAAAGAAGGATTTTGATCGGTTAAGCCACCTCCACAGTTCCATAATTCAAGCACCTTTTCTATTGATATTGAGATTTCGTGTGAGCGCTACTGTGTTGATGCGTGAGTAGACATAATTGGCAAAAACCTGAGTCAACTTAAGGCTGATAGTAATACTCAAGCTAAGTCGATAGTACGAGAGGTCGGCGAAACATTGTGGACCTCACTCACACACTCATGTATATACCTTCACCCTTAGTGCTCACTCAGACTCGTATTCAAAAACGTGTTACCTCAACCGGACTGACTTAAACTCAGGACTCACTGATATTTTTATCAGTCGTAACTTACTTGAACTCAAACACACGAACATAACTCATCCGACTCACTCAGAGTAAGACTCACGATTCTATCTGAGTCGGAGCTGAGCCTGAGTGAGTCGACTCACGAGTACGTTTGCTGATCCCTTCAATTATTAGGGGTCTATTTCAGAGATGGACGACGCGCAGCTTCGACTTATCTGTGCAAGGTGACTTGATATGAATTTACGATGACCTGCTACCATATATAGGCATGTATATTATGTTGACACCTTAGTGACAGCGCGTTCGTTTGCTATCTGTGAGCTGATTCTAATGGCCTCGTTTCCCGTCAGCTCCCGATGACGCTCCCGCTTTACGAAGCAGGAGCAAGTAGAACTTTAAAGTCCCTGAAACTTCTCCCGATGGCTGTACCTTACCAGCTTTTTTCTTTTCGCCAGCAACTGTCTTCAAGTCACGTTCGACACTTTGAAACTCAAAACGATGGTAAGGTTAATGAATAGTCACCAGGTATAGATAAAACAGTGTAACAGCTCAGTTTTTATTCACAGCGACAACCTTCTCGGCACGCCGCAAGTACGCGCGTAGATGATAGTGATTAAAGTTTGTCGTCACTGGTTGTCACTGATCCTTCGTCCTGTCTCATCTGCCGCTTGGCAATAGGAACTTGATTCCGGCTCGCTGCTCGCCGGTGATACCCACACATGGCTTCATCATGCGGCGTATCCTTGGTACTGTGCCAAACTTGCAGCGACGCCCGAGAAATACAAACTCACATCAAAGACAACTACGTTGGCCGCAGTACGTGCACGAAATATTCAATGTGCGCTTCTGCCAGGCAGCATTTTTAGATCTTGGAATGCATACGCAAACGGCTATGACTAACAGCCACGCAGGGCTCGTAAAAATTCCTGCGCCTTCGGCAGTCGGCGTCAGCGAAAGCGCGAGTATTCGTAAACACCTTGCGCCTCGTGTGGAATGTTGAAACACAAGAGACAAACGACAAGCACGCGCCGAAGATGCAAACCATGGTGTTTTTAACATTCGTCGAGCTGGTCTATATGCGCAAAATTTTCCTAACAAACTGCTTAAGCTCGACTCGTGCACAAAGTCACAGTTTCTTATTGTTTTTTTTTCTCAGACACTTTGTCCTTCACACACGCTGAAGGCGTCCCAGGAAGAGCAGCGTCTGGGTCCTCACGTCCTCGATAAAGAAAAGGAAGGGATGGTCAGCCTTGAACTCGACCTCGCCTCCGGGCGTCTTGGAGTGACGTACGATGCCGGATGAGAGCGCCACGGCTTCGGTGCCTTTCTCGTCCACGTCGAGGAGGGCCTTGTGCAGCACTTCGTCGAGGGCGAGCGGCCGCTTCGACGACACGCCTGTTAGGTTGGCGTCCCTCGCGCTGAAGACGTCGCGCACTCCGAGTGACTGCAGGGCTCCCTTGAGACTGTAGGCCTGTTGCAGCTTGAACTTAGGCAGCCACACGTCCACTTTGCGAGGCAGTGCCGACGCCAGAGGCTGGCGCGCCGCTTGAAGGCTGAACTTACGCTCGAGCTCTGCCAGTCCGTCTTTGCGCCTCGGGAGCACGATGACCAGGTCAACGCGGTCGCCGACGTACGGAAGCTCGAGAATGTGCGCGTCCAGGGACTCACTGAGCGCGTAGACGAACTCGCCTTTCTGGCGCATCATCGGCACTGGAACAGCGCGAGAGCCGCCCTCGTTGAAGAACTCGCCGGTAATGGTGTCCTCCGTCTTGAAAGGAGTCTGCCACAGACCCTTGAAATACACGGCATTCAGAACGAGCATGGGTGCCGATGGTGGTAGAGGCCTTTCGATGATCTCGGGGATGCGGTCCTCGGTCATGTCGCGCACCCACGCGTTGACGTCGTCGGCGGCCTCGCGGGCGTTGTTGGCGAAGTTGGCCGAGTAGACGCCCGAGGCGAAGTGCTTCTCTAGGTCGCGCTTGTAGCGCTCGAATATGGGCAGACCTGCGGCCAAGAACACGGCACTGGCGATACGCAGCTCGTATCCCTTCTCCGCATTGAGGTCTTTGAACAGCTCGCCAAATCCAGCTGCCAGGTCATCGTCGTCGCCACTGCTAATCAGCCGGTTGGAGTCGGTGCCTCCGGCTAGCGCTGCGTTGATCTGCTGCCGCGTTCGACCCCTGGCGCCGAGCTGTACCATGCCCAGAATGGCAGCCACGCTGACGGGAGACAGAAAGATGTTGCTGTCCTTGGGGTCCGTCTCGGCCACCTTGCGGTAGAGGACCATTCCCAATTCGTTGGTGGCACGACTGACGGCTTCGGGCGCCAAGACGACAGTCGCCGGCACCACGGCTAGCCAGATGATTGTAACGATCAAGCTTAGAGAAGGCCTCTTGTCCATGACGGCTGTCGAACGAGTTGTCCTGTAGCGGTAAAGCGCGCGCAACTGCGGAGTACGCGAGAGAATCTAGTGGCGCGCCGGGCCTTCCCTGAGATCCGTGCGGACGGGTCGGTTGCGGAAGAGTTTATGGTCCCCGAGACGCGGTGAACCAAGGCCAGCTTCTCAAGCTTGCGCAAGGGCTCCACCCCACTCCCTCTCTCTCGCGACGACGTCTACCTTTTGCGTCACGAGCAGCGCCCTGCGTTGTGGCGCCTTGCAACGGAGCGTGCTGGCGGCTCTGCTTGGTTTCCCCGCAGCACCTCCACCCCGTCCCTTTCCCGCCCTCCCTGTCGCGGAACCGGCTCACACGAGTGACGTTGAAGCCATAAAAAGAAGTGCCTAAACGTATTCTCTTTCGCCATTAGTCTTTCTTTTTACACCAATGTTGCCATGATCTCTTTCTTTTGAAATGCTCGAATGCTCTGCATCGTGTCGGTCGTGTCGTCTCGCACGGTAAGCAACACACGGCGTCGCGTGGCCGTCGCGCGCTGATAAAACACTCAAAGTGCGAAGATGAATGACGCGGGGAGCACTCGTTGATAGATGGGTGTCCTGGGGGCGTGTTGTTTTGAAGCCAACCGCTATGACATCGGAGTATGACGCAGGGGCTTCCGCCGGAAGTGCATAGTTAAGTGGACCCGGCGTCACTTGTTCTATATTTGCGTAATGCCGCGTTGCTCATCGGGGTGTCATCGCCCTCACTCTTCCGACACACTTATCCGGGGCGGGCCGCAAAAGCATAATGTGGCAGATAAGCGCATACGCCTAAAGTCCTCATTAACTACTGGAAAAACGTAGCTACATACGCTTGCGGTTCTGTGAGTAATCATCCATGATCAACCTTTCTCACTGCGTATCGATACCGTAAAATTCCGATTCTCACCCGAAAACAACAATTTTGGTATTTCAGCAATACATTCGTAAAACCTGCTCTTATTTTTGTCTTCAAGTTAAAGAACCCCAGGTGGTCCAAATTTCCGAAGCCCTCCACTACGGAGCCTGTCATAATCATATGGTGGTTTTGGGACGTTAAACCCCGCATACTATTAATAATAATATTATTGAAATGCATGTATCGTCCATACTGCTCTGCGAAGAAACATATAAGTCATGGCTGTGAAGTGAAAAAAGAACTTTTTGAGTGGTCAGGTGTCCGAGAGAGACGAGCCACGATCGGGTAGGACCTCAATCGAGGATGGTCTTGCCATCGTGGAGAAAGTAGAAGCAGTTAACTTTGACGAAAGAACGTCACGCATAGAAAGAGTGATGGTGGAGGTTGGACCAAGTTTCGGAACTGCGGAGAGGAGCCGCGGGTGAATGAATTGTCTACACACTCGGTAGCTCGCTTGTTTAAGCCACTTCAAGAGTGAGCTTCTGACGACTTGTCCAAAAAGTATTGAACACCATTGGAGCGGAAGCGTTCACTGTCGCCACCCAGCGTTTAGACTATGAACCTTGAATTGCCCTCTTATTTAGCTGATCTTGCACCAAGCGACTCTTCTTCCTCTGCCGATATTAAAAAAAAACTTTTCGTGGTCAGAGACGATGCCATTTTCGAAGCGGAATAATTGTAACTTAGAAGTGTGGCGGCTTGGGCTAGTTGGTATGGCATGACGATAATTATAGCGCGAGAACAAAACGACGACACAGAGACAAGAAAGAGACGAAGGACACGAGCGCTCGTGTCCTTCGAGTCCTTCTTGGTCTCTGTGTCGTCGTTTGTTCTCGCGATATAACTATCGTCGGAACAATTGATTTCGTGCAAGGGCAGAGGACTTTAAAGGATGGGGTTGAAACGAGTGAAGAAACAGTGGAAATAATGTGTCGATTCGCAGGTGAATACGTAGAGAAGAACATAGTTTGCCCACTACAAGGAACTTCTGCATATATGTATATATATATATATAATATATATATATATATATATATATATATTATATATATATATATATCTATATATAGATATATGATATATATATATATATATATAGATTATATATATATATATATATATATATACTATATTATAATATATATATATATATAATCTATATATCGTGGTGGTGGTTAATTGAAACGTCTTGGATCCCCCATCGTACTAGCGGCAGTTGTACTGGCACATGGATTGTTAGTGCACGTTAAAGAACACCAGATGGTCTGAATTGTAGAGCCCTCCGCGGCGCCGTGCTTCCCAGCATATGATATGGTCCAGGCTCGCAAGAGCCCTCAAATTATATTATTATTATTATTATTATTATTATTATTATTATTATTATTATTATTATTATTATTATTATTATTATTATTATTCAGAGTGCCAAGTGCGAGTGATGAGCAGCTCAGGCTCTCCCTGCCCTCACTCAATGAACGAAACTGTTGATTGCCCGATTGTGAAAAGATTCTGCAGTAATTTATGCAATACCTGCTCACATTGAATCTGTTAGAACCGACTGTTAGTCCTTGTAGAGCTAGAAGTGATTATCATCATCACAAACAGGGGGGGGGGTGGGGGGTGCACTCTTTTTGTCTTTTTTTGTTTTGTTTTCGTCATCTGCTTCGCTCCCGGAACACGTGCTCCGATTTTGCCCGGCGCGGGATGCAATGGCTCTGATGGGGGAAAGAAAGAATAAAGAGAGACAGAGAGAGATAAAGACGGAAGTTTTGGGGCTGAAAATTTGTCGGTGAGGCGAGATTGAAACCCACCAAGCCACGATCTTCAAGACAAGTGTTTCAACACCTGGGTTATCGAGACACGATGGCAGACAACAGCATAGCCTCGTGTAGTACAGTATATTGAAGCAAGGTAGCGGTAAAGAAAAGAGAATGAGAGAAGGACAGATTTGAGGAATGATGATGATAGAATAGAGCAGGAGAAAAGGAGCACACAGAGAAAAAGGAAAATATAGAAAGATGGAGAAAGAAAGAAGTAGAAGGAATAAAGGGACAAAAGTAGGATTCGAGAAGATGATTACACAGAAATAGAGAGAAAGTGAGACGTAATAAAAAAGATAAAAATTATATAGAATAAAAGGCGACAAAGATAAAATATATATAATAAAAGAGACACAAATATAGGCACACAGATAAATGGACAGGGACAGAGAGAGAGATATCATTGAAAGAAACAGAGACAAAATATAGTGAGAAAAAAGGAGAGCACGACGTGTGATGTTGTCTTTTTTCCGCGTCGTTGTTACAAAGTACTTGATCGCTGTTATGCCACAGGCATGTTCGGGAGCGCTTCTTCTCACGAGAACGAGCGCAGTTCAGGCGAACTCTCCCCCCTCCCAGTGCCACCTTCCACGCAGAAGGCGGCACCGTGCAGTTCCGGGCAAAGCGTCGCCTCCTCCGCCGAGCCGCCGTGCCGTTCCGGGAAAAGCTTCATCTTCTCCTCCAAGCACCGGGAACTGGTCTCGTAGAAGAGACCGAAAACGATATTTAAGGCCGTGCCGGCCCCATGTTTGAGGATTTTGCCCCAGACGACGTTGTCGTGCTGGCCGGCTCTGAACAAACAACAACCTGCTATAGTAAACGTTCCTACTTGTTGCTGTTTTGAAAACGATTGCCTCCCTATTCCGCCTCTGGGCGAAGGCTTCAGCAAAGTCCGTTCGGCTGCTCGCCGCTCTCGGCTACCGCTACCATTGCAACAAACAGGGAATCCTAACAGTGGTGGCAGCGGTGGGATGCCATTAAACCCACATTTATAACATCGCAATGGCCCAACTGTCGTAAGGGTGCATTTTGTTTTGTTACTTCAATACATTTACTGATTTTTTTTCTGAACATTACACCATAGAAATCGTATGTTACACTCGGTTCGGAGCTGCTGACGTTCCCATGAAAGTTTGCTTGCCAAGACCTCGTTAGAGCAGCGTGTTTTTGCGCGGACTCTTGCGGCTTCTTATCTATTTTTGCTCGACTTTGCCTCCGCACCATCATGCACGAAGAATGCGCCTTGAAGCCGTGATTTCCAGCCTACATCCTGATGGGCACCGTTGTTTCCGATGGCGCACTATCGCGTGGGCGTGTGGGAACGGGGGCGTTGCCACCCGTTTGCGACAGCGCGGTACAACAAAGATCGAGGCGGCCACGTGCCCGCGCTAAATGCGTCGATAAAGGCCGTGGTTTGTTGCTCGTGTTTCCTCCGGTTTATCATCGACCCCGCTGCTCACTTAGCGTGCAGAGGTCTCCGGATGCTGCTGTCCGTGACGGAGTTTGTGTGTGTGTGTGTGTGTGTGTGTGTGTGTGTGTGTGTGTGTGTGTGTGTGTGTGTGTGTGTGTGTGTGTGTGTGTGTGTGTGTGTGTGTGTGTGTTCATAGCTTGCAGAAAAGACATCACGTGGCTGCGTAATAAAAGCCTCCACACGCACTTCCTGTGCAGTATTCGCGCTCCATTGCGAGATCACGCAGAATGGCCTTGCCTTGGAGTCGTTGCCATTCGTGTCTATAGTATTCTGTGCGGTGACAAGAATCGCCTTACGGGTTCTTTCGTGATCCCATACGCTGTGACCGCTCTACTGTGCATCAATACGACTTCATAGCGATCTCGAAAAATGTTTTCTGTTAGGAATACAAATGAGACGTGAGGGAAATAAACTCTTACCCAGTGAAGATTGACATATCACATGCAGCGCAGATCGTTTAACTAAACAGAACTGAAAGGCAGCCAAAAGTGTTTCGAATGGGGCTTGGCACGTAAAGACTCAGAATTAAAATTTTGCAAAGTCGTACTAAAACAGAAGTGGTGTACTACCGAGTGATGTACTGCACATCAGTTGTGTCTGCTTTAGATGTGTTTTTATATGTAGTTCACTGGAGTGCGACACTCTCATGCTGTTGCTCTGTTTCAATCTTGCAAAGATGCTACTTTATACCTTTGTAATCCAGTGACTCTCAGGAATGTTCATGAAAAAATTCTAGGTGAAAGTTCAATAGGGACTCCTTCTGTTTCTACTCCTCCAAGTTTTTTTTTTCGATAATCATTTGAATGAGTGCCGATAAAATTCCTGTTTTACGGCATATTTTGACTGCAACTCCTGCGCGAAATGTTGTTTTTAATGAAACGCCTTAAATAGTCACTAGCCTAATTGTGCTAATACTTTGGGTGTGACCACAGAAAGAATTTCTGTGCGAGTCTCTTTTTCACTTAGGAAAGAAATAATATATTCTATAAATTGTGTACCTTCACAAGTTTAGCTGTCAGTGTTTTGTTCTTTTTTTTTTGCCCTATACGCACCTTAAGACAATCCAACATGTTAGGTTAGCTGTATAGCTAATCACAGCATCTTCGCAACGACTCCATGTTTTCATTTAGCCTCCTCCTGGACGAACAGGCCTGCAAGCCACAATCACTAGTCTTTACCGTCGCCTTGTACGTACGCTAGGCCAAAACGATGTGCCTCTGTGAACACGCTATAAGTGTTTTTTTTTTTGGGGGGGGGGGGGTGAGCACTCTCTGAAAAGCATTGTTCTCGCATCGTTGCAGCTCTGTAGGCACGTGGGGACCATCACAAAAGAATCGGAAAGGTTGCGCGACAACGAGCGCTTTCCGGTGGACATGCGGTACTAGCGGCACGACAGAAGCCTCGACCGATTTCCGTGGTGGGTCGAGGACGCTGTACCCCGGCTGTAGCCGTATCCATGGTTTATGTTCGTGTACGACAAAATTGTGGTAAAAAGGAAGATTCATGTAGTCAAACACTCCTGAACTGTGTCGACCGCGGCTGCTGCTTTTGATGACTCACCGAATAAGAGCTCACGCATAAGGTATAGCACGCTCAAAAAAGAGCTCTCAAGCACACTCTTATGAGCCAGTGGAGCACACTAATAACAGTATTGTCTCCCGCGGGGGCCAGAGCATAGAACAAGGTCGGAGCGGTGGGTGGAAGTGGGGAGATTGAACAAAATGTCCGCTAACTCTACCCTTTGAAGGAAGGCCTATCCGATATCTCAAATGTCGGTCATTTCTGACGGAGATTTGACATTGTGTTTTGAGAATAGTCAGTATTTGGGTTCTATTCAATATAAACTACCCTAGCTGTTACATAGCTGTTAGTCTTTTGTGAAAACGGCCTTAAACCAATATATTTGCGAACGCCCTGCAGTTTCCCTTGAAGGTCCGTTTAGCGAGGTTGCTTATTCTTAATCCCTGGCCATTCAGGTAAACTGAGATTGAGCAGGTATGCCATGTTTCTAGAAGGGCGTACATGCTCATTATGCGTCCATTACGAGAATGTATAGCTTTAGAATAGCATGCACTAGCTTAGCCTTCGTTGCTGTCGCCCACTATTTCCGTCACTTAACGGCAGCCCACAAGAGGTTAGCGTACGAAACACCTGAAGTGTTGCGAAGCGCTCATTTGCGTACGCTATTCCGAGACTCCCTAATATAAGACTATTATTTCTCTCCTACACTATAGTAAATGGCGTTACACTAATCCTTATGTGAAAGGCCTGATTTTACACTTAACCGTGTAGTATATTGCGTCATAAAAAAACATGATCAAATTGACTACCTTCATAACGCCGATCACCAAGACAATGTGGCTGCCGTATAGCTTACACTAATGCCAATTTTAGAGGTATACCACCGTCCTTATCGCTCTTGTGTGTCCCTTGATGCGAGAGTTGGGTGAGACCTGTTCGAATGTGCTCGATGCTGCTTCGCCAACATCGTTTTGAACGTGCTCTTATATGTCGTAAATTTACCGCGTTGCTTCCGTTTATTCAGCCCACTAATTATTCTCGGCCCATTCTTTGTTGGAACTCGACGCAAGTTGGACACGATGTACGTCAAATTTATCGGTCCACTTCACTCTCAGATAGCATTCATGTCCCGGCCGCTGCCTCTGCGATTTTACAGATACGTGTTCAGTGGTTGCCTTAAGCGACCTTGCCGTCCACCGTTGTGTTGTACCAGTTACGACGTTCGGCTGCTGAGCCAAAGGTTGCTCGTTTCATACCGGCCACGTCAGTCGCATTTGATGAAGGTGAAATACTAGAAGCTCGTGTACTGTACGATGTCAGTGCACTTTAAAAAAAGACCACATGGTCCTGACCTTCCGGATCCCTCCACTACACGGTGTCCTTCGTAAGCATAGATATGTTTGGATACGCTAAACCCCAGATATTATCGAGTGGCCTTGTCGAATTTTGTGGAAGCTGATTCGGTAACCGACCTACCAATTTTACCACATTCTGTTTGCATTTTCCTGTTTATTCATATCACCCGAACAGCTCATGAGCATCTGTTTCATATTTGAATAATATGGAACAGATGCTACAGGAAAAGGACTCCGAGGCGCGCCACCAGAGTCCTTGTACATTCCTGAGGGTCGGACATACTTAGTAAATTAAGTCACCGAGAGGAGATTTGTGTTTGGAAGCTTCCTCTTGGCGTTACGTTTACCACTTCTCTGACAGCCCTCAAACCACGACAGTACCATAGACACTATGGTGGGCCCTGCCAACTTTGGAACACCACAATCTGCCCATGACAGTTACACACTTGCTGTTGTACTGCCCATATATACAGTTCAGACGTTTTCACTCCTTTCGTGCAAAAGGGCTCAGGCCCATGGCCGACCGCCCGACCTTGATCGTTGGCTCCACGGACCACGTAATCGTTCGCTGCTAGACTTCCGGCACGAATAAAATTTGCTTGTTGGTGGCTCAAATATGTTTCCGTATTCTTGACACCGTATTTTGCTATGCGTAAGGGCAACTATATAGACATAAATTAACTACCACTGAACGTGTTCGGAAACCTTGACTCGACAGTGTCTTGAGAATACAACTAAAACATCTCAGCTATATTCGCATTAAATTTCGCCTATTCATTTTGCCGTTTAGCTCAATTTTATTGCATAAAACAATCACCACTTACCAATAAATAAAATTTTCATTCTCACCACCTCTCTCTCCAAACCTTTTCTCGGCTGCATCAGCCCCGCAAAGGGAGCGACGTTCGCGTAGAAATATCGCGCTCACTATCGGCAAAAACAGGAAACGGCGTGCAAGGCGGCTTGATATCTTTGATGCAAATAAGGCCACGCGCCTGCGTACGGCCGTAATAAACGCCCGCCTATCAGCAACCGCAATTGGCGGACTATTTACGGAACGATGCGAACGCGAGCTTTCGTATATGAGACGGGACTTTCCCACAGGGGCATGGTGGCGTTGCCTGCTGCGCTGCCTGCGTGCTCGAACGATAATTTCTTCTCGAGGAAACGCCCGTAAAGTCTGTCTTCTTCGTGTACGCGGGCCTTGCCGTCACGTTTGCCTTGCGCAGCGAAGACATCTCGGGGGGGGGGGGGGGGGGGGGGATCGTTGTTGGCGTTGGCGAGAAGCGCTGCCGCTCAATTAACGCCACACTTTTTTTTTTGCTTCGGTTGCGTACGGATTCCCGCGAAGAGTATACCGATTAGGGTATCGGAGCATCATCAATATTTAAGCCAGCAATAAAGACGCAACATTAACGACGCAAGGTATAAGCCAAGAACATGGGGAAGAGGCCAAACATTGAGTGACCCCTTCGCACGTGCGTGCCTTTCGAACGGAGCAAAAGTTTAGCCTTGCGCAGGACACGATACGACCATCACTACACGAAATCCGTTTCCCGTTTGGATTGTCCGCAAATTTGCGAGTTGAAGAGTAGAAGTGGCATAGATATTCCTCCTGGCAAGTTATCCTTTTCGTGCCCAAGAGGAGATGTATACAAACAAAAGGTTCGTATTCCTGGAAAGGTCAGACATTGGTGCCAAATGGAAGCCTATTTTACTGGATACTACTCTGTCAGCAATAGATGTTTTCGTAGAAGGAACACTCGTTTTGAGGAGCAAAAGAGACTGATTTTCGTGAAATGGGTTTTGAAAAGTAAAATCTATCGTACAAAAGTTATCTGCATGTGAATAAAGCACCTGGACCCGATAGCAGTCAGGTGATGATCCTGAAAAACACTATCACTATCGTGTAGGTTTTTCGCCTCTTGTTTCATGACGCAGTGAGCAGGAGCTGCTATGCAAATGTACCGGAAGTGGCAAAAGTCAGTTCGTTCTACAAAACTAACGATGCGAAATATACGGGAAAGCTCGTGCCCAAGAGGAGATGTATACAAACAAAAGGTTCGTATTCCTGGAAAGGTCAGACATTGGTGCCAAATGGAAGCCTATTTTACTGGATACTACTCTGTCAGCAATAGATGTTTTCGTAGAAGGAACACTCGTTTTGAGGAGCAAAAGAGACTGATTTTCGTGAAATGGGTTTTGAAAAGTAAAATCTATCGTACAAAAGTTATCTGCATGTGAATAAAGCACCTGGACCCGATAGCAGTCAGGTGATGATCCTGAAAAACACTATCACTATCGTGTAGGTTTTTCGCCTCTTGTTTCATGACGCAGTGAGCAGGAGCTGCTATGCAAATGTACCGGAAGTGGCAAAAGTCAGTTCGTTCTACAAAACTAACGATGCGAAATATACGGGAAGTTAGTGAACAATAACTATTCCCAGTGCAGTGACCCGGCCTATTCATATGACACTCATTACACTGCAAATAAATGCCTATTTTGTAAACAATAAATTACCTTCCCGCCGCAGCGTGCTTTCACTGCAAGTAGATCTACTGCTACTGCCGATTCACCACTTTCACGATTACTACCACCACTCTTAACAAGCAAGACATTACAGTGTCAGCATTTCTTGATATAACAAAAGTGTTCGGCACAATGTGCCATGCTAAACTTGTCGAAAATAAACGGTTGTGGATTTATTGGAAACATGCTTCAATTCATCCAGAGCTATTTGCACCCCCGTATACAGCACGTACTGATTAATAAATATCGCTGTATTTTCACATATGCGGAGTACCACAACAATAAGTTCTCGGTCCCAATTTGTTTTCCTTATACGTGAAAGATGCATACTCAACATGCTATTGAGTTCAAAGAGGCTTTATTGTGTACTGATGACACAACGTTACTTCACTAAGGTGTCTCACTTTTTTCGTTGCAAGACGTTATATCGGAATAAAAGGCAATAATAATTAAGTTGCTTACAGAGAGCAGGCTAGCCATATATACAGAGAAAAGTGAATACGACGTATTTCCCTCAAGCAGAAGAATACTGAACTACAGCCAGAAATTCTCTAGCTTACAGAAATCTGAATAGGTCAACGCAATCAAATCTTTCAAAGTGGTTTTAGACCATCACTGACATTACAGAGACTGAATTAATGTCGCGTGTAAAAAAACTGGCCTTTAGCTCTTCTGCGCTGGCCCATTATCGGAAACATTTTCCTCGTTTTTACTCGTTGCATACACTTTTCTCTGTTTCATACATGTCTTGGTTATTGCTGTGGTCAGGGCGTAACATACGATACCTGTTTAAAATCTGCACTGCAGTTACGAAACATTTCCCCCTTTTATTACCCCATTATTCTATTCAATTAGTCTCATATTCTTTCATCTACGGCTCTGAGAAATTATGAAGTTACTTGCTCACAAACTACTGTACAAAATATTGTACGAATACATTCGGCCCCCCCCCCAAATTGTACTCAACTTCATGCGTGGATGAAAAACGCGAATGAAAGAGAAAAATTTTAAAAATCACTTAGCAAGTCTGGACAGACGGCCCCTCACATTAAAGAAATTACTCGGACCATCGCCTGAGATGCATCTTCATAAAAAGGCGAACATCTTCCTGACAGACTTTTTCGTTGAGACCGGACTGGATAAGCGCCTGTGATAGACAGCCAGGGATGGATATATATGAAATGTGTTTGTGCATATAATGACAGTAGAAAAGAAAGGTGTGCAAGTAAACAGTTTATAGCAGTGTGAACTGCTGTAGGAAAACTGTGTATTGGCATGATATTTGAACTGGTTTCAGTGTGCTATTATGTTTTTTATTGTTCATTTTTGTACCGTTCAGTATTATTGTTTTTTGGGAAGCTGCAGAACTTCGTGATATGGAGTAGTCGAGGCAATATGAACCTCAGCCTCTCCACAGTAAAACAATTAGAACAGAATAGAAAAGAATTTTGCTTATTGTAACAATCTTTATAGCCAACGATTGTAAGAATTGTTGGAAACTGTTACCTGGAACACTGTGCTCCGATAAATAAAATCTACGTATAATTGTAATCTTTCTTGTACACGCTTTTTCTTGTCTTGTGAATGGTAACACCCTTCCATCCGTAAATTTGTACATCGCTAAAACTTACATATGCATAAAAGAAATCATTCTACGACCAATCATGTGCGTTGGGACCTTTTTGTATTTCTTTTTACGTATTTATTTATTGGTCAAGCTGCTAGCCACGTACACTATTGGTCCGAATATATTGTACGCATATCTGTTATTGCTCCTTAAGAAAATCATTCTTATTTGAGTTGAATGTTTCAGGAAATAGCCACCCATTCAAATTAAACATATTGTGGTGGCTCCTCACACTAAAAATGTACATGATTCATCAACAGTTTCCCCTAAATCATGCACATCGCTACGCGACAGCCTGTCAGAGCCATTTAGAAAAGTGCTTACATCGTTACTTTGTACGTCCTGAAGGATTTAAAAGGTTTCTCTGACAAGTCCATTCGCAGGTCTGCGAAGAATCAACAAAGTCTGCCGTTCCCCCTACAGCTCCAATTTGACACATAGTGTGACATTATAGTCACGCCATTTTTCTTTTTCAACGACAATTCATTTTTGCCGTATCCCATTTTTCCTTACAACACCCACTGACACTCTGTCGCGTAAACTACAGGAGGTCCATTGGTAGGCAGTCTCAGCAACAACGTGCAGGTTATGGCTAAGACGATTGGGGAGATGTGTTACAGGTAGCAGTGCGATACCTGCGAACTTAGGTACAAAATGATGCGAGGGGTCTGGGAGGTGCTGCTGTCTAGCCCAGCCGTGGTGGATCAGCTGCTACTGATCCACAGAGCTGAACGGATGGCTCGCGCCAGTGGGACCCTGGAATAGGGTCACCACTCTGCCGGACAGACTTTGCCCTTCACCCTGTATACTCCTCGGGGCACTGGCGTTCTAGCTTGTCTGGATTATGTACATAATAAAGTTTTCTACTACTACTACTACTACTACTACTACTTCTACTATTATTATTATTATTATTATTATTATTATTATATTATTATTATTATTACTTCTACTACTACTACTACTACTACTACTACTACTACTACTACTCACTGATCCCCCGAGAACTTCGGTACAAAAGGATGCGAGGGAGTCGCATATAACCACCTTTTTATTTCTCAAGTCTTGTACTCTCGCTGTTAAACGCTCGCGTTCATGAAAAAAAAAATAAAAAATACTTGTTGCATTTTCTGTCTCAGACCACAATATAATTACGAAGACGCCGTTCTTGAAATGTCGATCACATGGAGTTCTGAACGCAGCACATGTAAATTTAAGTTCGTGGCATCTCTAGCATTTTGCCTCCTAATAAACGCGACCACCGTGGCCGGGATTCGATTTTGCGACGTGCGAGCCAGCAGTCAGACACTATATGAACCAATAGACCACCATGGCAAATAGGCAAGCACATCAGTGTGGTTTAAGCAGAGAGTTGCGCCATCCATTACTGTCTTTCATCACTGTGTCTGGCTACTCGAAAAGTAATATCAGAAAGCTTAGTGCATACACATTTGTTAACAATTCTAGATGCGTCGAGAATCCTCGTTTTTTTTTTTTTTGTTCAAGCCCATGCTTGAACCTGTTAAGCCAATCTTTACGCCTGGAGCTGTGTACATCTGCATTTGTAGGTCAATGGTGCGGATCATCAGGTTGCGAATGTCGCGAAAGTTTTCTTCGCGTGAAATTATTTTCATTTCTTCATTACGCAACGAGTTTTGGTGTTCAGTGTCCTCCAAATAGCGAAATGTTTGTCGAAGGATGATTTTCACCACGCTTGAGCATTCCTGAATGACAGCTCGCTCGATGTGAACGCGTTTGGCTCGCTTGGTTTTAGCGAGGTTGGTAGTCGCGGAAACAAACGTAGGCCTAAAAGCCGAGTGGTTTGAGCGAGGACACAACAGCGACAGACGACGAGACATAAATAATAATCATGGTTCTTCAAGCTGCCCTTGACCTTGGCCACTTAGTGTTATTAGCGTAGCCGCGTGTGCGGAGATCACTAATGTATGTGACCGTCTCTAGTTCGCAATTTCTTCGAACAAAAGCAGTCTTAATGATTGACAACGTGTTGCTTTAAATTACAAGGTGGAAGAGCTGTTGTGGTGTCTTTAAACATGGAGGAACGTTCTTTTTCTGTTCTGTCTTGTTTTGTTTTGTTGTGGAGAGGTTGAGGTCCATATGGCCTCAGCTACTCCAAACCACGAAGCCGTGCAGTGAAAAAAAAAAGAATAATACTGAACGGTACCTAAAAATGAACAATCCGAAAAAAAAACATAATGGCACACTGAAACCAGTTCGAATATCATGCCAATACATGGTTAATTTGCTTGCAGCAGTTCACACTCATAAACTGTTCACACGCACGCCTCCCATATCTACTGCCAGTATATACACTAACACATTTCATATATATATCAATCCCTGGCTGTCTATCACAGGCACTTATCCAGTCCGGTCTCCACTGAAAAATCCGTCAGGAAGATGTTCGCCATTTTCTTAAGATGCATCTCAGGCCATAGTCCAAGTAATTTCTTTATTATGAGGAGCCGTCTGTCCAAACTTGCTCATTTGTTCTTTAATTTTTCTGTTTCATTCGCGTATTTAACGCACTCGAAAAAATATGGCGAACAGTTTTTTTCTGAATGACCACAATGGCATTCCGGGGAGTTGGATCGATGTATTTTGTGCAGGAAGCTGTTTGTGTATGCTACTTCCAAGTCTGTGGATTAATGTCTCTAACCCCCATATTCACAAACGCTCCTTCACACAAGGGCTCTCCTCGAAACGAAAAAGTCGCTGGGAGCGCCGTCTCTTGGCAGAACAAGTCACTGCATATCCGCAATATTCTGCAGCAATTCTTGAGAAGCGCAGCGTCAATTCCAGACGAGCAGCGGCGCAGTGCTAAACTCAGTCAAGTGAAGAATATAATTCGAGTCAAGGCGCGTTTAATACGGGGGTAAGTGTCGTGGGAGATCTGTCAGTATGAAAAATTTTCTGTGTGGATCAACTTCATAAAGTAGTGTTTTCTTTGATTTAGGGCTATCAAATCACTTCTCCATCGAACAATGGTTAGCTCCTTGTGTTATAAAATGCTGAATATCCGCCCCAGACATAAGGATTGTGCAATACCGTGCTTCGTTCAATGCTTTCTTCGCGAAGATGTCAGCCTCTTCATGTCCCTTTATTCCAATGTGACTGGGTATCCATTGAAATACGATGCTGTAACCCTGTGCTGAGGCATATTGCACAGTTTCTGCAATTGATTGTGCTATTTCACCATTTTTGGAAAGTGATCTGGCATTTCTGATTAGCTGAAGGGCAGGTTTGCTATCCGGGCATATCATCCACTTTCGTGGCTCTGAATTCTCGCAGATAAGCTTAACTGCTTCAAAGATAGCCACCAATTCTGCTGTCGTCAATGAAGATTTGTGCAATAATTCGTACATTCTGTTTTCCTGGATGTCGTGTATAAGGACCACACAGGCTGATGCTTCTTAAGTGCATAATTCATCTGTATTTGTCTTCGTTTTTTCATTATGCATTACGTGAAATTATGAAGTACCATCTGTGTCTTCCGTGCGCAGTACACCAAGCTAAAAAAACATCTCTAAATTTATTTGGGATTTTCACACTACAGGAAAGTCATCCATTATCTTGTGCACTAACACAAAAGACGGCAACGAGGCTACAGGATAGTGTGTCATCATTTCAAGCAGTAGTACCAGGATTTAAACGATGGAAACCTTCAAAACCGCCTTGGACGCTGCCGCTTCTCAACGTTATCTGAGAAATAGATGGCGTACGGAACGTTCTTGTGTTTCGAGGCGTGTTGCGGCCTGATTGTTGGAGAGCCGACAGAGCGTTGGATAAAATCTCCAGAAACAAAAAGTAATACATACGCCAATCCTTTCCTTGCCGGGGAATACATATTCTTGCATTGACTGGCTTCCGTGTTTCATGAGAGTGAAAGGAGCAAACTATGTTTAGACCACTGTTGTGAGTCATTTCAAACCACCTGTCCAGGGCCTCGCCGCCGACGAGTTTTTGAAATTTAAACTGAAGATATCGGTCAGAGATGGCACATTGTCCACAGGACAGCGAGAAGTGTGCTCTGCAAGAAGGCTGCGAAATATGCGCATGCGTGTAGGGTACAGTAGAGCCTGAACTACAGACTGTGTACCATGATCTGAGCTAATCGCGTCAACGCTATTGAAGCTGAATGCCAGCATCCCCCTCAACCCTACTGTGACACCTCAGTTCTCAATTGCTTGCCGCAGAGCACGAAAAGCTCAATGCGAAAACGTCCTTGATAGAACCTTTCAAGCACTCTGGCACAAAACGTTACAGTTTGTGATATTGGCTTATGATTCTTCTCGACACGATAGCGCTAGGTTCACCTTTTTTGCTTTTTTTTCTTTTGTTCGGTCACGACTGTACACTATACCGACACTAAGATCTTGCGGGAATATATATAATTGAGATCTCACAGACAATAATACCAAGGAAACTATAAGGGAAGTTATTGGGCGGTATAGTAATGTAAAACGTGAAGAAAGAAAAGTGGTTTGAAAGATAACTTGCCCAGGGCAGGAACCGAACCTGCGACCTTCGAATAACGTCTTCGATGCTCTACCAACTGAGCTATTACGGCGGCTGTCCCCCCAACCACTTTATTGAGTATGTATTTTAACTTAACCGTGGGAGTGTTAGTCGCAGGTTCGGTTCCTGCCCCTGGCAAGTTATCTTATCGCCCACTATTCCTTCTTCACATTTTACGTTACTATTTGGTCTAGTAACTTCCCCTATACTTTCCTTGACATTATTGCCTGTTAGATCTTGTCCTCTCGAGCATGTAGCAATAGTTTTCATAAAACATAAAAACATGTTTTCCTCCGCGCATGTTTAGTGGTATTCTTGACAACCCGGGTACTCGACCATGCGCTGGTGTGTTTGGTTCTAATAATACTTCGTTAACATGTGGTGAATGGTGTAATTACAGTCGGCAAATCAGTCTTTTTTTTTACAATTCAGTATGCCCCCACAACAGGTGCGGGTGAGTAATCTAGGTTGTACTTCCGGAATTGCATGACTACTTATTTATGTACGAAGCCAGCAAGAATAGCAGCGCAACGAGAGCGTGACAGGGTATAGGACAAGCATGCAGCGTTTAGCCCGGTGCGACTGATGCAACAGACAAGCTGTCAGGAGTTGAACGTTCTATCTACTCATCCCGTTGCCCTTCCGTCTGTCAAGCGAAGGGCGGCGTAGTTCAGTAGTGCAAAGCGCTATCTTTTATGGTGGCGAAGCACCTTCAGATTAAACAATGTCCCTCGGTCTATAAACCGCTGTCTGGCGTCCGCAACAGATGTACTGGCAGTTGTGTGAACAAACCGAAGCATCTACGATCAAAAAAAAAGGTTACCGAAAGAGCATTAACCAGAACAAAAAAATTGCCCGCAGCTTCCCTCGGGGGAACACTGAGGAGGATGCGGAGCATATAATTGGTTAACGGGGTGTTAAAGTGCGACTTACTTGGGTCGATGGCTAAATTGGTTAACGTGGTTGTGAAATGGGGTGTTAAATTGCGACTTACTTGGGTCGATGGCTAAATTGGTTAACGTGGTTGTAGGAGGGGGTGTTAAATGAGTGAACACGTACACACGTATGCGAAAGGGCGGCGCTGGTCGAAGGGATGTCGATCATTGTGTTTGTGGATTCGTTGGAATTCATTTCACCGCGACCTTGGACGTCGACGCGCCGTACAAACCAACCGACGAGCGGCAACTGAGCGAGCGAGCGCCGACCTTGAGTATATATACAGCGCGACGGCGCATGCACTGTCAGCTGTTGAATGTTCTCGAAGGAGAAGCGCGCGCGCGGCACAGATGGCGACGGCGCGACGGCGCATGCGCTGTCAGCTGTCGAATGTTCTCGAAGGAGAAGCGCGCGCGGCACAGATGGTGGGCGACGGCGCGACGGCGCATGCGCGCGCGTCAGCTGCCGAATGTTCGAGAAGCGGTGTGGACGGCGCGGACGGCGCACTACAAGGCGCGAGTATAAGATGCTTCCGCATCTAAAAAAATAAATGATCACAACACCGTAAGAACACCGACATTTAACCACCATCAATCAAAGCATACACAAAGCAAGAGCTTAACAAGAACAAAATAAAATGCTCTAAACCAGAACAAAATAGAAGGCCACGATGTGAAGCATACTGCTTTGCCGCATTGTCAGCATTCATTTCATAAATATCCGCGATTTTTTTGTATTCTAAATTGTTTAACACTTTTTCTAAACACATTGCGCGTGAACATTAAGTTGTAGCTCGCTTTGTCGTACAGCCAAACAATGCGGTAATTTGTGTAGACGGCGCCTCATTAAATGTGAGGCCCCAGGGATGGCTTACGCTCTCTCATAGTAGAGTTTCTACAGTACTCTAAATCGTTACCCACTTTTTCTGAAAACGTGCCTCGTACTCTAGATTGATAACTTTTTCTAAACACACAATTACAATCTTCTAAATTGTACGCTCTTGGGACCGTTGTATTATGACTACAACCTATATACTTCCTTACATTCAAATACATTGAAACGTGTGAGCATTTTTTTTGCTTTGTTGCTCTCTCCCTCTTTACCCCCTTTCTGGTCCTTATTTCCCTGTCCCCCTGTGCAGGGTAGAAGACCAATTCTTTAACCGGGTTAACCTCCCTGCCTTTTTCTTTTTATCTATTTCACTAACTCTAGAGAGGCAATTGTGACTTTATTTCATTCTTTAAAGAAACCCTCTCGTGGCACTTTGCATTTGTGAACAATGATAAGCCCGATTAGTGTTCAGTATCGGCTGTGCGAACACTTGACCTCTCTCAACATCCTTGCTTCAAAATGTCCTACTACACGAACACTCATACCGGTACTGTGATCGAGTACGCGAATGTGGGTGTTCTGGTGTTTTTGTCTCGTTTTAACGCGATAGCGTTTAAGAGCTCGTTCCGCAGAAATTATGGCGTTGGCGTCATTGGTTGTGAGCGAAAAATTATTTTGTGAACGAGCGAAAAAAACCAGAACGATGCGAAATCGTGGTTTACAGTGGGAAATAAGCCATGCAAGGTCGTTTGGGTCCGAGTGGGGAGCGAACCCAGGTCGTTCGCGTGGCAAGCGGATGTTCTACCACACGGCCCCACGTCTGCTTGTCAGTACAGCGGAAATGACTTATTTTCCTTGGAAATGCAGTGACAGTAACTCTCGTGGTTCCCATATATACACACGCGTCCCGCACACGTGCTTCACGATGCAACATTAAATAATGTAATACAAGCATCCATTGCCAGCGGTTGTCAGAACAAGGGATTATCATTATGACATCGGGATTTGCAACCACTCACCGACTACAAAAGGCACCGATGAAGGCAAAAAAGTTGTAGGCCCGTGTTCTCGGATTTGGGTGCACGTTGAAGAAACCCGGGTAGTTTAAATTACCGGAGCCCTTCACTACAGCGTCTCCTATAATCATATAGTTGTTTCGGGAAGTTAAACCCCATATACCAATCAATCATCAATACAAAAGGCACACACGCTACTGCGCCTATTTTCTTTACACCACGTAGTGAGTGCATGGCAAGTTCGAAAAGCTTTTATGCATTAAGTGTTGGAAGTACACACTAGGAACAGAACATCGCTATAGGCCCCCGGCAATGCAGTTTACGAGATCTGATTGTAGCGCCAGAACACACAGCCTAGCGAGTAGACGCAGCAAAACCGAACTTGCCCATGCATATCATTTTCTTTTTTATTTGTGAGCAGGGGGTCATGGCAGATTTTGTAAGCGCCCAGGAAGCGCTCTTTGAAAACGCACCAAAAAGCGCATAACACTTCGGCGTCTCCATTTGTTCACCGAAAGTTTCATTTTCTTGGTATCCCTGGCGGTCGGTAACTGCAATGCTGAGGCGGCTCAAAAAGCTTCGTCGCGCCTTCTGGTTCACTGTCGGGTGCCTATAGCATTCAACTCGTAAAGGCGAAGCTCAAAAGGTGTTACTTTTTGTTCTTATTAGCAACTTTACGACTTCAACTATCAGGAGACGTAGTCGTTGTAAGACATAAGCGTCACGCCACTTCTTAAACACACTTATACTTAAAGCCCCACCGCGGAGGTCTAGTGGCTAAGGTACTCGGCTGCTGACCCGCAGGTCGCGGGATCGAATCCCAGCTGCGGCGGCTGCATTTTCGATGGAAGCGGAAATGTTGTAGGCCTGTGTGCTCAGATTTGGGTGCATGTTAAAGAAACCCAGGTGGTCGAAATTCGCGGAGCCCTCCACTATGGTGTCTCTCATAATCATGTTGTGGTTTTGGGACGTTATACCCCACATATCAATCAAATCACTCACTTAAAGATCTCGCGAGCACGGGGGTCTAGTACACTGTATTTGTGTACAATGGTCAATTCAAGATATTTTACCATATACACAAAAACGTGGCTTGAGAGAACATGCACCTGCGTGAGTGCCGAAGAGGAAATGTTTTTTTTTTACGATTTCAACAATGCACTTCGTCAGAAAACATATATCAGTTGGTGCTCTCTTTGGTTCTCGATTCGTATTTAATTAATAGTATTAACATCATACACCAATATGGCTGACATGCAAAAGCCAAACAGCTATAGTGCTAATCAGTGCTGGAGACGTGCTCTTGTGCTATATAATATGCTGCAGGAAGTATCCATATTCAAGTAATATGTTCAAGAATGTGTGGAGAACCCACAACGGCGTCCTGTACGCAATTTTCTTCAGGAAATTCGGAAAAATAAGCGCCACCGAGGCTTCCAGTTCTTAGTTCGTCACAACCAAAAGTGAAACCAGGCGTATTAGTGATCTCCTTGCTTCAAATTGTTCTTTCAGTAATCTTTTATGAAATATAGCACATTTATCCGAAAATGTCAGTGTTACCAGTCACTCTATCATAGTTTTCTTATCTTTCCCTGTAAACCCCTCATACTCACATTGCTTGCGGACGCGACGATAGCCCGACACTATAAGCAACAGCCGCGTCCGTACTGATGCACGACAACATTTCAAGGCTCACCATGTTATCTTTGTTACAAATGTGAACGTCACATCAGCGACCCGTATAGGGCGTACGGCTAATCCACCCTTCCTATGCGGGCCTAATGGTGTTCAAATGTGTTTTCTTTAAGGCACGTGCGATTGCGTAACTGTCCTCGAAAGCACATCCGACGAGTACACGTATGTTATTGCGTCTTCGCGCGCAGTATTCCTGAGCGAGTTACAGAAATACGCGAAGACACATTAACCCTTCTCGCGATACCAAGTGGCTCCCGAGACTGATGACGTGAATTAAGGCGCCTTCCTTTAGAGAGACTTCGCGCGGTACAGAAAACCTATTAAGTCAGCATGTGCCACATTAGTGCGCTGCCCTACAGGGATAAGTGAAGCCTCGGTATGTTTGTTTTGTACGTATATAAGTATTTACTTAGCGAATATACTCTCATAGTGGCGTTACTCAAGCTCCCGGATACGCTGGGACTTGATAAACTCCGCTATCGCGCAGCTTCAAAAGCCTGTTTCGTTTTAAAACGCTAGTGAAGCGTACAGTCTTATGTGAACATAAACAAGGCTTAGCCACCGTTTCGTGATCGGTTTACGTTGAGGCAGGATTGTATTAACGTTTCGGTAGGCGGGTTCGTCAAAACGTTGACTGCTGCATCGCTCCTTCTTACACCAATAATTCAAACTTAAATTCAAATTTTATTGCATCATTAAGGAAGACATTTTAAAAGTCACAACAGTAATGCTGTGGGACGAAAGCAAAAAGCCATTAAGGCTCGACAGAGAATTTCGCACTATTGGACAACATATCAACAGTAACAGTCATTACACAATATAAGAACAAATATTACGTATGAAACGAAGTGTAAGAACGTTTTATTGCGGGCAGCCTTTTAATGTTAGTGGCAGTAAGTAGCACATCATTTGTCGACCATAATAGTCCGGGTGTAAGGGATCTTCCACTCTCCAGTGATTCATGTGCTATAGGAGCAGGTGTAGAGTTTAAAACGCTCTAAATCAGCAAGAAAAGAAACATGCTTTCTTCGAGAAGTACGATATCGCTTCATTAAAGCTGAATTGTACATGTCGTGTATTCGTTGTAGATTAAGGGATTCGAAAATCGGCCTGGTATGCTCATCGCATAAAACACGTGATGAGTATACCAGACCACTGAGTACCTCCACTGTTTCGAGCTGCGGCCCTTGTTTGTGCATGTAAGCGTAAATGGTGTTGCAATAGAATCTAAATATACAGTAGTCATCAAGTAACCCACATCTACCCTAACTATAGAGTACGGAAGATGAATAAGAAAAACACTACGCAGAAAAACTGGCTCGTCTCTACATACAACGTTGATATTGAGCTTCTTTGTTCCCACAGCCAGTGCGCAGCCAGGCATTGGCGCACCAGGACAGGCGCCTTTCCTCTAAAGCTGATCTTCCTGCACTCGTCCACTCACATCCGACTTCAACGTCACAAAATTCTCACCTCGGAAAGTATTTTATAGCTCTACCATTGGTCTTCAGTAAAACCAACAACAAGTTGTAACGAAATCTCATGAATTAGCGTAGGAACCAATTTCTTTATTTATATGGACGTAATCTTAACTTGATTATAACATTATGCTAACAGGAACCAACTAACCTATATATATATATATATGTTACGGATCGTCGCGCGTGCTTCTAAAGCTTACTTTGAGTATACTGCATACTTAATTCCATGGTATAGTTAAAGTGTGCCTTCAACAGTCCCTCACACCACACTTAGAATATGGAGGATGCAGTGCGGCTGCAAAACATTTAAGCGAACCCCCCCCCCCCTCAAATGCTACTTCAATACACAATAGTCAACCAACACAACACAAGTATGACTGTTGCCTGTGCAGAAGGCCAGATACTCTCCATCATACGATTCGGGAGCGAGATGATATCAAAAAAGTGTCGACGAATGAAGGACCACCGGAAGAGCATTCGTTATTGTGTGGAATGAAAAAAAAATAAAATTCTCAGCCCACACCATAAACATATAGCAAGCAACCACCTGAAGAGCATTGGGAGAACTCAATGACCAGCGCTTCACGGGATAATCGGTAAAAAGTCGTACTCGGTGACAACGTGCGAAGTGGGAAATCGAGGGACACGCAATGTTGTTCTGTGGCAGCCATCGACAAGAGGGCGACATACACAAAGTCTATATGTTGGTTGGGCATAGGTGGTGATGTTGCCGCAGGCGGAGTTAGCCCGGCATACCCGGCTGGCCATGGCTCCGCCTAAGCGACCCTTGCATGTTCTATGCCTCACAATACACCGCATAAACTTGTCCGTCGTATAAACCATAAAAGTATGGTCGCAACTACCTTGGGGATGAGCTAAGCAACTGCCGGAAGCAGAAAAGTGTGCTGAGAAAGTCTATCTGTGCTTCACTGCACACCAACAAAGCAGACGTAGATGGTACGTGTCTGCACTGCCCTTTTTCTCGTTCTTATGAATTACTTCTCTCCTTCCTTAAGTCAAGAACGTTTATGTGATTTTCAACCATGCAGCTCACCCAACAGCAACTCCTATTGACAATAGGCCTTGGCGACGCGGTTCACCGTGGAGGCGTTGTTATGGTAATGCTTATGCACGCTATTCCGTCAGAGGTGCCGTATTTAAGTATCTTATCAATTCAGTAAAGTTAAACTGCGATTGAGCTTGGGCTGAAGTATGAGATAATGAACACAGTGCTGCCGAAAAGAACGAAAAGAATTAAGGATCGAAACCACTAACTACTATTCTGTTTTTGTTTTAGTCTATAAGTGCTAAAGGAAGCGCCTCTATAGCAATGGACATTGAACGAAAGACCATGTCGTGAATGTGGAAGTTGACAGAAATAAAAAAGTAAAACCAATGAAAGAAATCACCAAAAAAAGCGAGCTCCAGGCCGCATTTTGGCAATATACCCGCGAAAGAATCCCACCAAAGGAACACCACACAAGGCTCTCTGAACCATGTTGCAATAATCGTTTGCATCATCTGATACGCCAAAACCTCGCTACATTTACAAAAAGCGATTAACCTGTCAAACATTAGTCATAACTTATAACGTGATACTACCATATGCACATCACAGTGTACGTACGCGACCTATGAGCCAATGATAGGCGAGGCAGCCCAAGTGCTCAAAGCTCCGCTATTCATCTATAACCCACACTGCACATAACTAGTGGAATGAATGTTTCTCTATTCCTGCGTTCGCGGCATTCAATTCGAGGTTTATCCATGCAGTCCAGGCCGTCTAGCTATAAACACCACGTCCCCATGGTCTCTTCCTGGAATGACCTGTCACATCTATGATGCATCACGTTCGCAGAATTACAGGTGAAAACCTTTTCCCCCGCCGCGAAGTTCGCAAAAACGCCGCTATTCGCGCATAGCCTACACTGCACAGAGCTAGTAGGCAGCTGAATGAGTGTTTTTTGATCCCTCTTTTCAAGACATTCGGTTAGAGGTTTGTCCTCGTGGTCCGTACTACCTAACTGTACGTACATACCACATTACAACGTTCTCTTCCTAGAATTGCATGTCACATCCAGGATGACATCACGTTTGCAGATTTACGTATGAGACATTCTTCTTCAACCGTGATGTTTACTTACTCGTATAATCTCCAGTAAGCACCGGAAATGGTGCGTTAAGGTTTGCCATATATCTCAATAATTGCTGGTAGTAATTTTTTTTGCGCCGCAAACTCCCGGACAATAGCAACGCACGCTCTGGATAAACCCACGCAAGTTCCTAAACGGTCCTGGGTGGTTTCGGCAACGTGCAAATGGAGACGGCACCATTATACTACATTAAAACTACGCCCGGTCACGCACACGCCAAAAGAGCGTGCTAAATGCCTGATTCCCTGTCTAAGCTTGCCTTCTCAGCCGTGATTTCCAAGCGAAACCGCTGCAGACGTTGGTCGACTAACTCTTACATACCACTCGTACTGGAACGGCGAAGCGGGCACTCGTCCAAGAGTGCGTCACTGGCTCACTCGGAAAGGACGTCACGTTGTCCGCCAATGCTTGCTTCTGCACAGAGGCGTATTGAGTCATTGGTTTCCTATGTAAATTTCCTTACGTTGCAGAAAGCACTTTCATTTATCGCACGTAAGGGTGCCGGCAAACAGCTTATCACCGGAGCGGAAGCAAAGTTGCCCGCTTGTTCACTGACTGACTAATCGTGGGTAATTCTGGAACAATGTCGCCGCAGAAGCAGTCTGTCACACTAGTACAAATTTAGACGAAGGTCTTCAGGTACTTTGTCTCCCATGTAGTGAAGATTATTCCAGATACCCCCCCCCCCCCCTGCTTCAACCGCGCCTCATGTCGGTTGAAACTAAGGCGATTCTGTATTAGTTGGTGGTGAGGTTTTACTCAAAATTAAGTAAAAATCTAATGACATAGAGGCAAAGGGTGTGTTGACAGCTGCAATATAAGGGAGGCGTTGAGCTTCTTTATTATGCTGCATGGCACGTGTTGTTTTTTTTTAGTCTATCTAATCGTAGGCAGACAGCGTAGCCACGCAAGTTTCCATCATTACGATAATTATAGCAAGAGTAGCGAGAAACGAAAAAGATGTGGCGGCAGCCAGTGTAGTCGTGCACTCTCGTCACTTTATTTCAAGACTAAATGGAGCGGCTCCAGATGCCGTCGTCTAGATCTCCAGGAGGGTCAGCCTGTTCTCGTGTGGCTCGCGCCTGATTGATTGATATGTGGGGTTTACACGTCCCAAACTCACCATAACGTCCCAAAATCACCATATAATTATGAGAGACGCCATAGTGGGGGGCTCCAGAAATTTTGACCACCTGAGGTTCTTTAACGGGCACCCAAATCTCAGCACACGAGCATACAACATTTCCGCCTCCATCATAAATGCAGCCGTCACAGCCGGGATTTGATCCCGTGATCACAGCCGTGATCCCACTAGACCACCGCGGTGGGGCAGTGTGGCTTGCGCCTCGAGCTCCAACCTTCATGAGCGGCGCGATAGGCGCGGCGTGGTGGTTGGTGAAATGACAATGAGGATAAATGGCGGCAATAATGACGCTATACACAAGCATCACAACTGGACTCTGCAACTCAGAAGTGTGGCAGCTTGGGCTAGTTGGTATGGCATGAAGATAGTTATAGCGCGAGAACAAAACGACGACACAGAGACAAGAGTCTTTCGTGTTCTTCTTGCCTCTGTGTCGTCGTTTTGTTCTCGCGCTATAACTATCATCATGGACTCTGCAGTTTTAGTTGTTTTTTTTTTCTTTATAGTTTGTTATATCGGTGAATTGCATGAAAAAACAGAGCTGATTCCATCTATGACGTCAAAATTTTAAAAAAAGGTGGAAGTGGCCTTTCTTACCTTTGCACTTTTATATGATATATTCAGGGAGATCGTGATTCTAACCAATCACCAAAACCAAAGCACGCATAACCGAACAAATGAATCGCTATGCAGTGTTCGAATTTAAAAAAAAACAACGTGAGGTGATTTTTAGTTACAATTTTCAGTATGTACCTTTTCTTTTTTTCCCTTCTCATCTTCGGCATTTATTTCAATAACTGGTGAGTCACAGCAATTTAAAGCCTATCCTTCCGCCTTTTTCAGTGTGCTCTAATTTGTGCGTGTATTCAATGCGAAACTGTTTGGGCCCTGACATTAAAGATATTCTTCATGCTATCATAAGTCTACTATTTCGACTTGAGCCGTCCAGTCAAAGACTTAGTTTTGTTTCTGCACGTGTTGGCAAGAACTCTGTTTCAGCAGTGACCGCCAAGTGGATAGGTCTGCTTGGCGGACACTGATGAAAAGCGAAGCTGACGACATGCAGCGGGGTATGTGACACTACTAGAAGTGTAGATACTACTACTTCTATTCTTCTAGTAGTAACTGCGATCTATAAATACAATATCTTTACCGCGATCGCCTTGTCCCGTCATTTTCTCCGAAAAGTTACCACGTTGTCAACTAATAGCTTAGACTAAGTTTTACTCGGTCAAATATCTCTGCAGGCCACAAATGTGTCTTTATCGTTCGACTTTATTCTTTATTTTTTGTGGCAGAACAAGAAATTCAAGCAACATGAAAACTTCAACGACTGTGGCACCCAAGTATACCTCTACGTAAATGTAAACTGATAACAAGAAAACTTAATTGGATTCTTATTAATCAATATGACAATTTGTGCTACAAGAATAATGGAGAAGGAAAGCAAAACAACAATGAAGACGATGAACTTGTACAATTGTCTTTAAAGAAAGTAAATGGTTACGTAGGCGGAATGCATAATATAATGTGAGATGTTTGCCAACGAGCTCGAGTGTCGTAAATACCTAGCAAGACGGAGAGAACAAAGGCACGTATGAATTTGTTTGCACTTGTCTCTTCGATCAGTTGTACCTATTAATGAAACGTCACAAAGCGCAATCGCAATCGCGCACCATCACATCGGGCACTCGATTCTGAGTCATACGAAAAACGGAAAGTGCTGTTTATTTTTTTAAAACCATGGCTGTCGTGGAGAACAAGTACGTTTTCGTCCTTCGTCACTTGGCTCCCTGCCAACGGTTGACTGAGGGCTTAGGACTCAAATATTTTTCGTAATATTTTGCGAATTGGTAGGTAAAGTAAAGCACCACGGCAAAGGAAAATTAGCCTTACGCCATCATACTTTGTAAACTGAGGCCCTAGTGAAGAATTCGAATTCTACTTCGCATGATCACTAGTTTCCACTTTTATATCTCGAATGTAACAAGCCCCCTTCAACCTATACCATCTGAAATCTTGTGAAAGCACCTACGGACTTCATCTATTTGACTGAGTGGCATAATGTTAACCATTGCTTGCTCTTACAACCTATGCTTACCTTTGCCAACCGAAGTTTGCTCTTATAAGACTATTCTCGAGTAGTTTTTATGCATCGTTTTCTTGCTTGGCTCCTTGTCGATGGTTGAGTAAACGCTCAGATCCAACATATCGTTTTTGATTTACTTTTCTGAGTGAAGAGAGCGGCAAACGTCGTGGTAAAGGTAAGGGATGCTTCAGAACCATCGCGGCTGAATTTCAATAGGGGTGGCGTGCGAGCGCACTCTGGCAGTGATCTGTATAGTACACATCCAGTCATAGCTAAGGTGTAGCCCCCCCCCCCTCCTCCCTCCCTGGTTTCTGCTACATCACAAGAACAATAATGGCCACTTGGACGATTTGACATCACCGGGTTTTACGCTACTGGTGTTAGAAATTTTTCGAATGTCCACCTAATCTAATAAAACTACGAATGGGTTGAAATATTGAAATCGTCTATAACTCACTTCTACTCTCCAATTACAACTCATCTGCTTTTGGCGATGGCACTTACAGTAAATGTACTTTTTATATGATTACTATTGACATTGATTCCTATAGACATTGCTGACATTGATGACTATCCGGCTCTACGAGAACACCTACCTTGCCAGCTCCCCATATTTAAAATCTTAGGATGGCTGCTGGTATTAAATTCGGATGTATACAGTAATCTGTTTTGTTTCATTTTTTTTCTCTGTGGGGTGATGTTGTAATTGAACAAAGATTATGACAATACATTCCTTGCTGCATTGACCAGAAATAAAGATGACTTCAAAAATTGATTAATACATTAACCACTGTACTCCACAAAGAGGAGAACCACCAATTAGACCTGATATGATATTCGCTGCCTCAAAAGGACAGCTATAACTACATATTCGATAATCATGGCGACCGTCGAAGGTCATGTGCTTTGGTTGAACTAAGGTGACCATATAACGTGAAGACTGAACGCAATCGGCTCTGTACAGCATGCATTCTCTTGCGCCGATGGCGCGAACTTGCATAGAACGCTTGCTTGCGATTGCGTCTCCAGATACAGTTCAGCCACGCATGAATGTGAGCTGGAAGGGGACGGCGTGCACGAAGTATTGCAAATCGTATATTATAGTGGCAGAATTGCGAAACTCCCGTGCGAATGGTTAGTCTTGTGCCGATTTCCTACAGTTTACGTACGCTGACTGTAGCCCCGTGTTCTACCACGGGAGCGATTGCGGAATGAAAGAGTCAGGTTAGCGCGCACTCCACTCGCTCATTGAATCACACGAGCGTACATACTTGTTTTTGCTTTCCCCCGTATTTGCGTAAACGCGACGGGGAGGGTACCGTCTGCTTACCGTGTCTTCTTTTCTTTTTTGTCTGTTCTTCTCTCCCGTCTGGCCTTGATAGGCACTGAAAGGGCGCGAATTGGCAAACCTGTTTTTCTGCTGTAGGGTGCGGCGTTTATGATGCCCATCCCGAAGCTCGCGCTTTCGTTCGCGAAAAAATTTGTCTTGACTGAGCTAGGAATACGCCAAGGAAAGAACTAGTGAGCGTGGTGCGGAATGACGTGGTCACTATTGTCCACTATTGTCCTGTTGTCTAACTTATGATTCTATGACAAAATATTTGCACGCACAAAGTATTTGCGTGCTTGTTTATTTTCTATTTTTCTACCCGCCCCACTTTCTACTTCATCGGCGGCAACATCTGAATTTTGCGCTACATTACGACAGCTAAACTGCGTGCGTGTGGTGCGCGCTTTAGTAGAATAGTGATCTCTTGCCGTCTTTATACTCACTGTTTTTTTTTTGAAAAAATCAGCGACAAAAAAGAAGTAAAAAAAATAACTTGCGTCTGTTTTCAAAATATTAAGATGGCGTATATGGAACAAGACATGAAGCTATTTGTGAGTTCGTGAGAATCTAGGAGCGGTATGTCTCGACCCAGAGATTATAAGCACCTTCCGCTGCCTCGCAGGTCTAACCGCCGCCTTGGCCAGTTGCTTTGCAGCCGCTGAGGGCCGATCGCTAATTGGTGTGTTCATTTGGGAGGCAGTGGCCAACTGATGCTGATGCTGATGACCTCGGATGAATGGCGCTCACCCACTGAGGGGGGTGAGCCTAGAACCGGGTGGCAGGATACTTAAATAAAACTAAAATGAAATATAGCCAATCTCAAAAATTAGTTAAGAGATAAAACTGCCAGTAAACAAAAATGGTCGCTGAGCAAGTGGTAAAACCATCTCTTGTTCCTGACAGACAGAGCAACGAATTATAAACTAAAGATTTGAAAAGCTTAGGGTTCACTAGCACGGAAATCTTTTAGTTCCATTGATGTAGTCAAACACACTAGAGCGAATATCCCTGTGGCAGTTACCAACTGGCCAGTAATGTGGTCATTAGGGGTAACTGACTGGATTCCAAGAGAAGACAAACGCGTGAGGCAGGGACAGAAATTCGAGTGGGCAGATGAGATCGATTAAACTTCATTTGGGCCTAGTTGGTACATATCTCTGAATTAAAATCACCAGTGCAAACACAGAGCACCCCCCCCCCCCCCCTTCAGAAAGAAGTGAAGATACTCATACGAGCACTCGTGTGTATATCTTCACTTCTTTGTGGGACGTCTTCTGTGTTTGCGCTGGTAATTTTAAATCAAAGATGAGATTGAGTTTGCAGGAATAATGTAACAGCAGAAAGCTCAGCACCGGGTAGCTTGGCAGAAACTGAGAAAGGTCGTTGCCCTGCCGCGGGCGTAGTCAGGCTGATCGTGATCATGAGGATAAACTTACTGACATGATTTGGCCGCAAATAATACACACACAAAGTAAAGAAACACTCAACGACATGCACAAGCGGCACTTCCAAGTGCCGCTTGTGCCATGTCAGTAAGCATGTACCAACTTATGTCAGTAAGCAAGCCAACTCATGTCAACTCATGTCAAGCGACTCATGTCAGTAAGCAAGCATCATGTCAGTAAGCAAGTACCAACTAGGCCAACAATCAGTATTGTTACAATGAGGATAAAGTTGGACAGAATTTTTTGCGTCGTATTGTTCGTAATCACTCAGTGAAGGTCGATTTCGGAAAAAGAATGACACCGGTTCCACCAACGGCGCTGATAGAACAGCTGCCATGTGGTTCGTAATTGAGCCCTGGCAATGAGCCATTTCTGAACAGGGTAGAATATACCCATTGTTGTTGTTTTCTTACCTTTTAATGATAGAAAAGGTCACATATTTCGTCAACTCATGGTTCTACAATAATATTGCAAATTAATCCGAAGTCCCCGACTACGGCTAGTAGTCGGGGGTTGTGTATAGGGGGTTGTGTAAGTATAGGGGTTGTGTAATCACCTTGCATCTGACGCAGCTCTCGACAAAATTTCGTGCTCACGATTAACATTGCGTGCCTGTGCTTGTCAGTAGGCAAGAAAGAAAGTAAACTAACGAGTGAATTGACCAATTGAGGAAATATGACTAATGACTGTGGTTACGTGTGGTCGAATCTATTCATCGCATGCCATCTGTAACGATCCTCCAGATTTTTCGCTTTTCTTCCTTCTTTAGCCTATTGTCAACTCGACACGAGGCGTTAGTCACTAAACTTTTCTTCATGATTATTACTGATGTCACCATCACCAAGGCGACGGTGCCATCAGGCCCCCAAAGCCTTTTCCCAACGTTTTGAAGCCTTCATCCCAGCATTTAATGCGAGCAATGTGCATGCGTTCGCGTTCTGAGAAGCTCGCCCCCAACACCGAGTCATACAGCAAATACATTCCAATACAATGACCATCGCCACACCACGTGACAGCAATGCGTGCTCCAAGGCTTGTCAGCGAAGTACCGTAAGCAACCACGTGATTGTCTCATGCCGTTCAATTTTTGATAAGGTGGAAATCAATCCTGCTTTTTTTCTGTTTTTACAATACAGTGTCACCTGTATGTAGATTGCCCTATTAGACCATTTTATCTCAAGAATATGGGCGCCGCCATCGTGTGCTGTAAGGTCAATATTTTTTTTGTTTTTTTATGTCGCGATGTGAAATAATAAGGTCATAAAACAAAGTATGCACCAACTCAACCGCTTTCATGCGCATGCGTCTACCGTACTGCCGTTCGTTTAGATGTGAAAGGTGCCCCGCCGCGGTGGTCTAGTGGCTAAGGTACTCGGCTGCTGACCCGCAAGTCGCGGGTTCAAATCCCGGCTGCGGCGGCTGCATTTCCGATGGAGGCGGAAATGTTGTAGGCCCGTGCGCTCAGATTTGGGTGCACGTTAGAGAACCCCAGGTGGTCTAAATTTCCGGAGCCCTCCACTACGGCGTCTCTCACAATCATATAGTGGTTTTGGGACGTTAAACTCCACATATCAATCAATCAGATGTGAAAGGTGCAAAACCCAAGGTTATTCAGCCCTACAAGGCTGCACTGAAACCCCTCTGTCAAATAGTCTATAGGCTTTGTACGGTAAAATTTTGCTAAAACACATGGTAAACACTAAAAAGAAAGAGGGAAGGAAAGGTGGTGTAGACTGAACGGGACGCAAGCAAATGTCTTTTGTGAGGTTGTGATGCAGCGGCTGAATCAAAGGTTTTTTTTTCTATTAACAAACATAGAACCTGAATGGCTTTTGCTTGTCGCAGCTGATATAAACTTCTGAATAATGAAGAGAAGAAAGACCAATAACGAGCAGGAAGGGTAGAGTAAACTGGAAGTCCACTGATACTTAACTAACGTGGTTGCTTGGGCGAGTTGGTACGACATGATTCACATAAAAAACAGCGCCAATAACGAGCGACAAGAGAAAGAAGGAGACAGACAGCGGCACTGACTTACAACCAAGTTTATTTGCTAGAACCGCACAACGTCTCCTCTACAGTTTCGGGCCACCTCGGCATTCATTGCCGAGACTGCGATTGTGCCCCTGATTTTCAGCTTTGTACCGTCATTAGGCGTCATCGGGACCAGATGATACGTGAAATTTATGAGGCTTCAGAAATAGAAGGGCTGGGCAGTGCATGTGTCAGCAGGCCTTCGCTATCACAAAAAGAAATAGATTTCCTTCGGAACGTTAGCACATGTGTTGTTCATGGTGCGTTGTGGCGATGACTACGTGGTTGTTGGGTGGATTCTGTTTTCTTTGTTTTGTATTTTTCTCTTTTTTGTCAGATACTGTCCAAGTATATATTATGCGGTTCTAGCAAATAAACCTTGTTGTAAGTCAGTGCCGCTGTCTGTCTCCTTCTTTCTCTTGTCCCTCGTTATTGGCGCTGTTTTTTATGTGAATGATACTTAACGTTTTTTTTGTGTGTGTGTGTTGCTTGATTTTGTAAATAAATGTTGTCTCAAGCTATCCAAAAGGTTACAGAAGTTTCGCTTGAAGGATCATGCACTTTTGTTCTTTCTATCTCAAACCATGTAGACAAGGAGAGGGGGGAGGCGAAGCGTAAACTGCACCAGTGTGCACTAAAAGCTGCTTCGATTAGGGCTGTCTACACTTTGTTTCGACAAAAGTGACACCTACGCTACAAAGCGAGTGGTGGCGTTACGCCAGTGCCGTAAACGTAACTACATGGAGACAGCTACTCAAGTTACACAAACAGGTCAATCTAGAAATTTTACCTCAAACTAAAATACTTTTATCAGCTATAGTGTGTTTGGCTCAAGGCGCAAGTTTGGCCCCCTTCCCTTATTCCCCGAGGCTGCGGCAAAAGTAAATACTCGCGTATTGCTTCGTATGAAATGAATTTTACTGTGCATGGGATTTGCCGTAATTTCTGACACGCAAGCAACAATTACGCGAATGAATACAGTTAATGGCTCAATCACAGCAATTGATTTTAAACGCACTGATGTCTTACCCATTTTTTTATTGTCACAGGGTTGTTGTTCCTATAGTTTTTCAAGACATGGAAAACACGTGAAAACAGTGTCGTTTTTGCAAAAGCAGAAGGAAATTCGTTGTGGTGAGCAACGTTATTGCTAAATTCATAAATTTATGTTTGAATCACAATATTTATTATCTTGAAGGGTTCGTGTTGTATTTGGTGAAGTATTTGTCGAAAGGCTGTTGTATTTAGTTACCTAAATAAAAAATGCTCTCATTCTTTATTCACACGTGTTTACTCTTGGCTATTCTTGCCACCCTCAGATCAAGTTGGATCTTTTTTAGATAGTTTTTCGTACTTCATAGCTTTTTTTTTTACATTTTCAACCTGGCATTCCCTCAAGAAAGCTTCAAATGGGGCCTCTTTGGTGCTTCAGGGTACCCTAAATTTGGTCCTACCTGGGCTAGAGGAGCGGCACGTGCACAGTTCATGCACGTGTGTGCCCATGCGTGCCCGTCGTGCTTTGATAAACCACTCCAAAGAGCAATAATTGAAAGTTTGGTTAGTTTGTACAGCAGCATTTTTGGCTGCAGCATGATATCGACAACGGCTGAGACATCTGCATGCCTTCCGTCATCGTCGATCTCGTGCTGCACCCAAAAATGAAACACTCCAAAGAGGACTAATTCCCGCTGCTGATTCGTCGTTCTGCTGCTTATAGTCGTTCTGTGATTATGGATTTCGTTTGCAATCAGTCGATTTTTCGCGTTGTTCGATCGCTTTTTTTTTCTCAATTCTTCTGGGCGTGCCAGCCGTGCAAGCCATGCATGAATTGCGGCATGTTTCTCACCCGACACAGTGATAAGGGCACCTGTAACTTGTTCGCTGTGTTCGTCCACTTGGTGGCGTGCTATCCGAATTGGTCGGTTGGTTGCTCTTCTGTGACGTGGACTTCAGAGCACCCACATGTGCCTCGCATTTCGTTTTCCCTTCGGCTCTAGTAATTATCCTCTCTCACGGCAGACCACTTTTGAAGAATTTTGTGTATTTTAATCCAGTGTAGCGAAACCGCTGACGTGTCGAGCTGCTGTGCTGTCGAGCTTTTATGCTTCAGGACGCCTTTGTATGAGGGCTAAATGTAATATCAACCATGAACATTGGTTTAGGAGGACTCTGTCCTTCTCGCAAGAGAACACTGAATAACTCTGGGTGGTCGAAATCAATTCAGAGACCCTCCCTGTATGGCGCACTTTATGATGATGTCGTATGTAGGTTTTACACGTAAAGCCTCGGGAATTAACCATGCATGTGGGATCTCCTACACGTCGTTAGCGCTCGGCGTGCTATCGCCAAGCGTTATGGTATCCATATTAGCGACGAACGCTCAAGCCTAAGAAAGGATTATTTTCAAGTAAGGCACGGGTTTGCGCCAACCACATCGAGAATTCTACGAGTAGCGAGAGCGTGGCGCTGCACACGCAGCCACACGTCAACGGGCTTCCCATCTATACTGTTGAATGCACTTCTTTTTTGATCCCCGTCTGTTTCAAAGAGTGCTCTTTTCCTCGTACACTTCGATTTCCTCGTCGGCTGCAGCGCATGTTAACAAGACAGGGCTTTTTCCTTTCACGCAGGGTGGTGTTTCTTCGGGCGCATAAGAATCCCTCTTTGTTGCCGGTTTCTCAAGAAACCTTAGAAGAAATCTTAGGCGAGAAAACGCTTCTCTTTGTAAAACGAACTGGAGCCACATTTTTTTTTATTTAGATAAAAGGGCATCTAAGACTGGTTCGCTAGAAAATTCGATCTTTTAACGGTCTGTTTCTTCCTGTGTTGGTGTAGGTTCCAATTTGAAGATCTTGTGGAATTGAAAAAAAACTGCTCACTTTTTTAAGGGGGGGGGGGGGGGCAGTGGAGCTGGTGATGAGTTCTCACAAACTGTTAGACTGCCGAAGGAGTGAAAACGCTTCTCACAAAAATTCCATATTGCCAAACGTTACTTCGGTGTGAAGTTAATGAAAATAAATCGTTTTTTTTTCTACGCCATGTCATGACAGGTGCATGTTCCATGCAACATTCAAAGTGGTTGGTCGGAAAAAAAATCGCAGCGTATCCACGAAGATAATGATTATGAGTAGGTGAAGCTCCGGGAGACCATTCAGGTAGCCGCGAATACCCAGTACATTCCCCACATGAATATGCAAATGAGTGACAACACGTGTGTACAGTAAGCACAATGTTGTTTTATAGTTCGTTTATTATATTGAGGTGTGGACTTTGTTTTCAATTCATTAATACTGCCTTATGATAAGTGACATGCAGAGCCACGGGTTCTTGGATGTGATTTAATGTCATGTTCGCAAAGACGAGGCTTATACACGTCCCCCTACATTACACATACATAGGCCCTGAATCGCTTTTACTTTTACCAACTGTCATAGACTGCTAAATTTTGAGAAGCAAAAGCAGCTGCGGCGAGTAACACGGGTTGAATAAACCGGAAGTCTACGGATATTCACCATACTTTTCTTCCTGTGCTACACATATCACCCACGGGCCATAGTTCAAAGAACCTATTCCTTTTCGTAAAAGGCTTACAGCAGGTGTCTAGCATGATAGGGGGGGGGGGCGGTTTGGGACGTTAAACCCCACAAATCAATCAATCAATCAGGGGGGGGGGGGAGCGGTACCTTTTAGCGGCTACGCATGTCGACGAGAAATAGGGGCAGTAAATTATGGTACTTTTTTTTCTATTTCGTGACAGTCAAGATATATAAGTGCATACATGTCAAAAATGAATGAATGAACTGAACTATTATTTCGATAAAGAAGACGGCTCTGGGCCGCAGTTAGAAAATAGGTGAGGAAAGGATTATTGGGTGTACAGCATAGGCGCATTAATGTACCGTCAGTTCGGGTTCATTCGTTGCAGTAGAAGTTCCATAGAGTCGCTATCGCCCGAGTTGGTCGACCTTTTTTTAGACCCCTCGAAACAGACCACTCATACTAGCATAGGACGCAAATGCTTCTAAAACCAGTTTAACTCAGTGCTGTTGTTGGGCCTCCTTCTTCTAGTGCGTCCTGTGAAATTTCGCACAGATTTTTTTTTTCATGAGCCAACCCCAAGCCTCAACCCTAGCGAGCTCTTTGACGCTCTCGCGTTAAAATGCGCCAAAGCTCAGCAAAGTACCTGCAACCTATCACTGTGCTGACCCACAGGTCGCGGGATCGAGTCCCCACTTCGGTGGCTGCATTTCCGATGCAGGTAAAAATGCGGTAGGCCCGCGTGCTCAGATTTGGGTGTACGTTAAAGAACCCAAGGTGGTCAAAATTTCCAAAGCCCTCCACTACGGCGTCTCTCATGATCATATGGTAGTTTTGGGACGTTAAGCCCCACATATCAATAAATCAATCCAACCTACCACTGAGCATTTTATGTGATCATCACCCCCCTTTCTAATACCCCTGTTGGAAGCGGTCATGTTTTGTTACGTACACGAAAAGTATAAAGACAATGCCTGTCTCATTGATCTTTTTACTTCTTTTGAATCGTACTTTCTCAAGTAACCCGTAGCTCAATACGAGATCTGTTTTACAGGTTGGTCATCAACTTTATTACTGCGTGCTTTACCTGTAGCATTCATTGTCTTAAGATTACAACGGTAGGGAAAATACAAAGAAAAATCTCTTGCAATTACATCCTCGTGGAAAGCTGTTGAATCGCGGACTGCCTTCTACAATTAAGTATTTCGGCAGTGCTTCGGCGTAGCGCCTTTTGTCCCGCGTCCCCATTTGTCACCTTTTGCCGATTTCAAGCGGGGCAATGCTCAACGTCACCAAACTTTATTTTTTTTTTCAAACAAGTGCCGAGATGTTTTCTAAAAGACGTGAGGAGGAGTTCAACACATGTAGCCACGGTAAGGCCTTATTATGCAAACACTGAGAAGACACATTTCCTAGGCACTCGTTGTTGACGCCTTATGAGGAACCCAGCGAAATACTTTCCGACATCTTTTATTACGAAACAAGCACAAACAAGACAAAGGCACGCTATAGCTCACGGAATATCTAAACTGTCCGGTGCATAAGAAACATGACGATGGTGATGGCTAGATTGGAGTTATTAAACGAATATGGAAACTATTGATTTGATTTTTTTGTCCACTTTGATTCGTAGAAGTGGTCGCGAATGTTATACACAGTGTTGTTCGCGAAATTTTATTCACGAATACTCAGCACGAGCACAACTATTGGATACATGTGCCCATAGAGCGTGGAGCTATGTTTAACAGTACGCCAAAATAAACTAAACTACTTATTGCAGTAATTTTTTTACCGACACGTTTACACGCAAGACGTCACCGCAATATTCAAAAGCAAAAACGCGGGGCAAAATACATTTAACATCAACATGCGCAGCAGACACACTCATCACACGTAGACATGACAACTTTCATCTTCAGATTAACGATAATTTCTTGTGTAATAATTGCAAACATACTCGTATAAAGATCTTTGGCAAAGTACATGGGTGCGCGAAGTACAAATACACGTCTTTACACACAGATGAAAAAAGTAGCAAGTTCCTGCATAGACCGTGTAACACTGGTCAATTTCTTCAGAAAGGCACGTCCCCCTGCATCAGCGATGCTGCTGTAGGGGGACGCATTGCTGCTGGAGCATCCCTCCGGGAGCAGCCATGCGAATTACATCTGTATCATATTTAGCTGCGAAATATTGCATCGCAACAAAGATGTACGGACCGTTGTTATCTTGTAATTAAATTACACGCATATTTACAGCACGATTGCGGCACAGCCGCTTTTTGTAATAGCACCATAAAACATACAAAGAAAAAGTAATTCTATTGGCAGGCGTGTCCAGCACTGTTCCCACCTCAGACACTGATGGGACAACAAGTTCGATTCACGCCACCTCTGTTTTCTGCAGCTTCCTTTCCTATACCTCGTTACCGTGTTTTCTTTTTTTCAGCTTGCTACTTGTCTATCAATCATGCACCTTCATAAACTCATCTACAAACCGATTTTTTCAGTGTTCTACCTGGCTAACTGCTTTGACCTGAAGCACAACTTTCCAACGAAAACCGCTAATGCATACACAAGCACTAGATATGCTTGGCCCGTGATGTGTCGTCATTAGTATCTTCAGACGAATGTGGCCGGGTCTTTTTAGTTTTTTTTTTTCAAGAATATATTTTCGATTCCCTATTAAGACAATTCACAAGCTCAAGTAAGTGCGAATCCAATTTTTTTAAACGTTGGAGTATTTGTCGACGCCCCCGCATTGTTAGCAGCGTTACAACACACCTCTTAACACGCAGAGAGCCCTATTGGTACTAACAATTTTGTGTTCGACAACAAAACCTGAAGTGGACTACACAAGCAACCAATGGTTGGTCTGTTTCCAGGCCCGGCAGTGCCGTATAGTGTAACGAGGCGTCTTACCCGCAAAATGAACTCTCGACAAATTTCAGCTGAGCTCTCGCCTTTGCTTCTTCCGCTTGAGAGGTCTCAATATTCGTCCATCGAACTTGCCTCGCCCTTGATCAGTATAGATCAAAAATATTTTATCGGGGACTAAGTACAACAAAGGCAGCATCTCGGTATACGTCCTTACAACACAGTGCGCGATACTCTATTGGCGCAGCACTGTGACGTCACCCGTCAGTGTGCCAGTACGGGTCACAAACGGGCACACTTTGCTTATCATCAGTACATAACGTTATACACGTCTCCCGGACTTCAAAGAAGCCAGTCTTGGGTCTTCTCAGAGGTCGGTGACGCGACCGACGAACAGCAGGAGACCTGTCGGCCTGTGCTTTATGGCGAACACGAAGGGCCGGTCGGCCGAGAAGCGGGGCGTGCCGATGCGGCTCACGATGATGGCCACCGTCGAGGCGCTCGCCACGGTGCCCTTCTCGTCGAGCTCGAGAGCCGCGCCGTGGTGCACGTCTTCGACGTACAGGCCTCCTTCGGCCTGCATGCCACTCAGGTCGGCGTGGTGCTCGGAGAAGAGAGCATTGACGCCCAACTTCTTCAGGGGCTCCTTGAGGTCCAGGCTGCTGCGCACCGTCAGCTTGGGCAACTCGACCTCGATGGAGCGCAGCTCGGGCCTGGCCGACACGAGGATGTCCTCGAGCCGGGACTCGATGTCGCTGAGGTCCTTCTGGTTGCGGCGTCTGGGCAGGGCGATCACGAGGCTGCTCTCGCCCGTGTAGGGGAGCTCGAGGACGTACGCGTTGCCTTCGTACGCCAGCGGGAACTTGCCTTTGCCGCTCATCATGCGGACGGGAGTGTTGCGCGTGGCCCCGCGGAAGATGCCATCGAAGGAGTCGTTCGGGTTGAACGCTTTCTCCCAGACGCCACGGAAGTGGACCGCGTTGAGCAGAAGCAGCTTGCTCAGAGGGTCCGGGGACCTGCGCGGTAAGCGAGAAATTACTTAGCCAAAAAAATCGTAAGGTTTTACGAACAAAAAATCAAGACTCCGCTATATTGCCGGCCGAACTATAGACTCGGAATGGAATGGTTGTTTTCCCACGGGGCAAACAAGCACTTAAATATACGTATACTTAGCACTTTCAAAACTCGCTCTCATATGGGCGTCGCTACCGAGGTCGAACCTTTGACCTATATTTTTCGACATGTGTTTCAGGCTGTCGGGCAGTGTTCAATCTTATGTCCCGCCAACAAAAGAATAATGGGCCACTCCGCATGTGGTTAAAATCATCGATGCGGTTCGATTCATTGCGTCACTATGTACATTCTTACGTTCGCACGTAACCTTCACACTTCGCGGTTTTTCCGCCGGAGAGTAAAGAACCGGCCTCAATGAGTTGCTTGAACAACAATTGCACGATTATGTCTATTTTCTAGGGACTTTCTCTTTTTAAAACACCGGCAAGATATTCTTACCGAGGCAATAGTATGTCGTGCTTCAGGTGAAAACACATGCTTGCATGCTTTTGAAACAGTACGAAATGCGGTGAATGCCTGCTGCTGTACACTACGAGAACTCGAGTATGTCCGGCTGACACTGAATAAAATATATGGAAGTTTTAAGGAATGGATCCCATAAAAAAAGCGTGTACATGCCAATGTGTGTGACGCGTTCATTAGAAACTCGAGTAGCGATCTGTAACTTCTCCCTATTGTTTCACTACACGTTCCTTTGCTAGTAGTTATAAAATGCAAAATCACCGCGTGTCATGACAAGATCTTGGTACAGACGAAGTTAACAGGGTGTCTGTGCACTGTCGGTGCGTATTTCTTCGCGTAATGGTGTTGATCGATAACGAACAAGGATTCCATTATACACTAAATGTGCGGAAGGCTGTTGTAATGGGAACTGTTCAGTGCAAAAAAAAAGAATTAATCTGAGTGAAGGGCCCAAAATAATTTAAAGGAGCGATACGGCGACCATTGCAAGATTTTCAAGAAAGAACTTGGGCATTAAAAATGGCGATATCAGGAAAAGTCGATAAAGATTATTACGATGTTTCATTTAGAAATATGTGATTGTAACTTGCATTTACTTTTCATGGGTACTCGAATAACACGCGAATTCTTTTCGGAAGACTGTCGCATAGATTACTGATGCTCTTTTTCCTGTTGTATGAATGAACAACGTGCCATATCACACACGATCAACAAAGACGATGTTTAAAGCCTATAATTTATCACACCGAAGAAACTGCGAGTTCGAAAGTGTTCGTCCCACACTTGTGTACCCCGCCCACAAGCGTAAAACGCCTTGAACGCCGTTTTGCCTAACGCCCACTGCGGCCATAATGAGTGCCTTGACACTCGTAACTCGGTGCATTCGGTTTTTCCCCTTTGCCAAGCCGGATCTCTATCGTCGATGGCTTGCACAAGCGATAAATGCTGCATTTTTTCCCCGAGTCTTGAACGCTCAGGACGTCGTGATGAGGACGTCGCTGAGGACGGGCCGCCACATACTCCTAAACGACACAGTTACGCAGGACTGAATATTGCTGAACCTCGTCGATATAAATCGCAGTTTTTTTTCGAGCAGACCACTGTGAACAATTTCCCAGTAATCTCTACGAGCGTACACACATTTTTTTGCAAGCACGCTTCCCCTTTTTCCTCATGCAGAACACCCACCTGTTAGTCGGATTTCCCGCCACGAGAAGCGTAAGTATTTACTCATATGATTCGCTTCAGCGAAGGTGCCGAAAAAAAACGAAAGTGATTCTGACTCGGTCGTTTGCTTTTAGTTTTGTTTTAGCCTCTGATTTAGTTAGTTTAGCCTCTGTTACAGAAGCATCGCACAAAATTTATCTTTTGTAAACTGTCTGCCTCAAACACGTGTGTGTAATAAAAACAATTGAAGTAGGGTGCTAAGTCGAGGTTGTTCGTACATTTAAAATTTTGGTGAACTGCATGAAAACTAGACAAGTAATTAAGGAGGCAAAAAAAAAACAAACGTGCACGTGACAAACTGCCCTCGAACTTGTTTGCCCCCCCCCCCTTTTTTTTCTTTTGTCCCGTCGTCATGCAGTGCAGTTCAGCCATGTTCAATGCATGAAAAGACGTCATGAAATAGCGTGTTATAATTTCAAAGCGAAAATGCTTTCAAATCTGCACCGACACGATGGTTGCTACTCTTAAACAGTACATCTTTGGCATCCATATTCTTTGTAATTACGACAAGAACAGCTTCACAAGGCAAATGAATTCGGCCTGAATGGTCCCGGTTCTAAAACAATTTTGCCTCCACGACAGTATCTAGACTGCTCACACTCATAGGGCATTGCACATTACACTTTTTTTTTCATTAGCATCAAATGCAGTTTAAGAAAACAGTCACCCTCTGTCCTCTCAAGTTTCTCCTTAACAGAGTAAGCAAATGGGTAACGTGCGATGATCTTGAATACAGCGTGTTTCTCTAAATGACAGTTTATCTGCTCACCTTCGTAAGGCGTCTTTAATGCGACCTCCTGTGAGCCTAGACACTTCGCCGTTGACTTTGCTGAGCAGGTCCTCCGAACGAGAGAAGTCCACCTCCATGACACCGCCGTCGTCCAAGTATTGGTCCAGGTCGGCCCGGTACTCCGGAGACACGGGGTCTCCAGCCCGCGTGAGCGCTATGCTGGTCGAGGCTAGCTCACTCGAGCTGGTCAGCAGGTGCTTGGCAAGCTTGCGCTGCGCCGTGAACGCCGCCGCCGGGTCCTCAAAGTGATCCACAGCCAGGGCCCTGGACAGCTCGGCTGCCGTTTCGTTGCGGGCCCCCAGCAGGACCATGGCGAGCACGCGACTCAGACTCCACGGGGAGAAGAAGAGGTTGCCCGTCGCGCTGGCGTTGGCGTATGCCCGGTACAGGGCTATGCCGAAGTCGTTGCTGGCCTTCGCTACGCCTTCGGGTACGACGTCGCCAGGACCCGGCGCACCACCGTCAACGAGGTTGTTGGGCTGCCTATTTGCAGGACCGGCTAGACAATGGAAGACGAAACACGAGCCGAGGACGGCGATGATCGCTGCCCTTTTTAAAGTGATATGCTGCATCTTGTCCCGATGAAGACCACAGGTAGACTTAAAGGACCGGCAAATTTTTAAAACTGTCGGCCGTGGCGAAGTCACTTGTACTCTGCGAAGAACGTGGAGCGGCTCGGAACGAGCCTGACACGATTACGGTGTCGTCGCCTCCAGTGACGAGTCAGGAACGAAGGACGAAGACCTCCCTATAGCGAGGAGAAAGAACAAAAACGGTGTCAAGAAGAGCGTGCCACTGGCAGCGGGCGTATGGCGTTCGCGGCAAGCCGGCGGGCCCGTTAATACCTGGGCCGCAAAGCGATGGGAGAGAAGGAAACGTGAAGTGTGTGTGTACTGTGCGTGTACGTATAGGTGCGTGCGTGAGGGGAGCGCCTAATCAAGAACCGGTCACGTGCGAGGGCCCAGCCCCCGACAGCAACGCACCCGTGTGTGGCCCTTCGCGTCATCTCCTCGCTTGGCCGAGGGAAAACTAGAATTGACTATCGATACGTGCTCGGAGAGACACGGGTTCCAAAAAAGAGGGCATGCCCCATACGTCATGGAGTCCGGTGACGTCAGAGGCGTCTGCCGCGGCCTGTGTTTTATGGAGCTATTCTCGCCTGTCATGCGCGCTGTCAGCATCACCCACCCGCGGCTTAGGAACCACGGGTGAGCAGCGCGAAAAGTGTGGGCGCGTGTGCAAGCCTGGGAAGAGAAAAACCGAAAGGGCGGCGCGATTGTACAACTGACAGCCACAAGGCGTAGCTAACTTCTGTTGCGACTCTTGGAGGCAATGGTCATGTCAGACTCGTGACGTCAAACGCAGAAGAGGCGGCAGCCTTCTTATCACGCGAGCTGGCGGCACCTCTCTCTTCTCTTCGTTTCCTATTTCGCTGTTTAGGCACTACGGGATCCAAACGTTTTACGTTGTCAACCGGGTGAGCAGATTATGCCGTAGCTTTCATTGAAGGGGGTGTACTACGGCAATGAAAGCACGAATCGTGCCGACTAGGTAGCCCTGATTTTCACTACGATGATATCTGCTCCATGCATGCATTCGAAAGCAAGCCTTTCTATTTCTTACCTTGTGCCAAGTACGCTTATATGACTTTTAAATTACATTGAAACGACGACTTCTCAGTATTTCTTCTCTCCCCTGTTTCTTATGAGCAAAGAGCAATCGAGAGTTCTCACTGTGTAGCGTTTCAATCTCGTACGAAGATTTTTCATCCCTTACAATAATAAAGGGCTACTTACAGCGGCAGCGTCAGCTCAGCAACTTAGGGGAAGAAGAAATTAACAGTAAACTTTGCCGATTTCTTAGGCTATGAGCTCATTGCTTCCGGCTGCATCATTTTCGCACAGTGAAAATAAGATAACAAAGGTATTCTGAATTCCTGCTTATTCTAACCCATAACCTGAACGCAGGTGAGCCTCAAGTCGTCCACACGTTTCAGTTGCTCCGTACCCTTTAGATAGCAGGTATTTCATTGATAAATACGACGCTGCCTTTTCGATCTACTTAATTAAGTACCGTATTTACTGAAATGTAACGCAAGCGTTTTTTTTTAAGAGTTTTGCTACCTCAAGTCAACCCTCTCGTTACAATGGAATAAATATGGTAACGTTGCCGCCAACAGAAGTGGTCATACCTACCGCCATGATCAAATACACGTTCTATTACCTTAACCTCAGAGCCTATACCACACAAATCGTGTCCTATATTACGTTCTCTCCGATAACGATGCTGGATATGCGACAAGTAGCTCGTCTGCAGTTTTGCAGTTTTGGACTATGCTAGTTGTGCATGCCCGAAGCAGCGCGGTAACTTTTTTTTATTAGGGACATATACTGCAGGCCCTCCTCGGGCCCATGCAGGGGTGAAACACAAGATTACAATCAGACTATGCACAGTTATGCACTGAATAACGTGGCATGATTAAAATAATATACAAATAATATACACACAACTGGAAAGTAATATCAATCTATAGGTCATATCAATTCATGGCAGACAACAAAATTTCACAAATGTTTTTATAATACATACAAATCACTTAAATCATACATAAACTAAGGCATTTACAATGTAAACTTTTATTAAAAAATTTAAACTTTTGACATGTTTTATAAATGAAGCCGTCGAGGCAGCATTTACTCCTTTTTATTATATGTGGCGGTAGTTATCCGTTCCAGCGCATTCTGATACTGAATTTAATTCAATATGTCACCACGAACTTCCTTGGTGCTTGATAGCTGCTGCTGCTATTCCATGATCTTTACCTGGTCTACCTTTACGCGATGCAGCGCGCCAATTTTGGTTGGGCGTCACTTTTATAAACAGGCTATACTGTTTCCATAAAGGCATGATTTAAAGTAACAGGAAGGGCGATTTCATGGGCAAGTTCGCACTGCTTCATGACACTCCCCGGTGATGTCCATTTATTTCTTGTCCGTGTGTGCACTGCGCAGCTATTCACGAACGATTGCAAGTGTCTCGCGCAGTGCTCGTGATTGCAGCGATACCGTAAAATATAAACCCCCTTACAGATGAAGACGGTTGGACATTTGGGCGTGCCCTTAAACGAAATTGACGAAACGTTAGATGAAAAGCAGTTTGACAGATGAGAGACGGCTATCACTTGCCTCTCTAAGTGGAATGGATGACGGAGCGCTCATTTACGGCAATATCGATAACCAGACCGACACTTCAGACCGCCAGTTGTTGATTTGGTTGATATGTGGGGTTTAACATCCCAAAGCCTCCATATGATTATGAGAGACGCCGTAGTGGAGGGCTCCGGAAATTTCGACCACCTGGGGTTCTTTAATGTGCACCCAAATCTGAGCACACGGGCCTACAACATTACCGCCTCCATCGGAAATGCAGCCGCCGCAGCCGGGATTCGATCCCGCGAACTGCAGGTCAGCAGCCGAGTGCCTTAGCCACTAGACCACCACGTCGGGGCACCGCCACCTCTGCTGAGGGCCCCATATGAGCTGTGCTGCACTTTCTGCGGCTTACTGGGCTCTGTGATCACATTTGTACTGCACAATGAACGCTGTTATGAGAGAGCGCAACATTTGTACTCCCTCTCGTTCTGGGTGTCCTTTTCAGACCGCTTCCACTCCCCCAGTGTAGGGTAAAAAAAAAACAAATAAAACTTGTCAACTACGTTGTATTTATCGTTCTTTTTATCTCTCTATTCTATCATCGAACTGACACTGTCATTGCAGGAGCGGTTACGGTTAACTGTTTGTGTAGCACTGCCGATGTTAGCCAGTATCATCATCAGCAACATGACCACGCCCACTGCAGGGCGAATGCGGGACTCGCTCGCTGGATTCCAGAGCCGACCGGTTGTGCCCTCGCGATCTCCGGCGTCAGCGTAGCTCTGGCCGACTGGGCTCGCCCTACGTCATGTCCTGACACCGCCCTTCGACGACAGTGTAGCTCTGACCGACTGGACTTACTTCTACGCCATCTCCTGACGTCGACAAGAGCTCTCGCAAGTGGTGCCCCGTCCTCGGACTCCTGTGACCGTATTTCCATCTTTCCTATCGCTCCTATCCCCTCGATTTGTCGTCGCTCTCTCTGGCTTACCTCATCTCTTTTTCTCTCTCTCTACACCTTTATTTCTATCCTTTTAATCCCTCCTCACCCCCTTCCCTTGTGAGCTACTGCTGAGGTGTCGCACCCTGATGCAGACACTTGCGGGGCTCACTTTTGTTTTCCTTTCCTTCTTCTAAACATGAACACTTCCCCCCTAGGACGAATGCCTCTGCGATTCTTATACTTCTTCAATTAACCTAGTGCTGCGATTTTTGCGGCAACGTAATCCCGATAAACTTGTTAATTATTCTCATCTGCCTAAATAACCTCTCGCCCCCCATAGGCTTGCTTTCTTCTAGTATCTAATCTATTACTCTTAAATGCCAGCGGCTATAGACTTCTAAGTATACATCGTCTACTCATGGCTACTATTTTTTTATTTCAATTAAGATGTCATACACGTGCACTTGTTACCCGACTCGCACTGTTCTCTAGTTGTCCCTTAAGGTTATTATACCATTAGATCAATTTACGTTGAACTCGTTTAGTAAACATAGGTGGTCTGGCGCGTAGGTAAGTACCGGTATGATAGAATTAGAAGGAGGACACCGGCCATGAAAAAGAATATGACAAAAAAACGTCCCCCCCAACCCCCCACGATAGCCTTGTTCACAATAGAAACGTCTCTTTTGTATTCATTTTCATGATAGGTGCCCTTCTTTTAGTTCTATCATCTATCTGACCAGACGGGCTTCCATCAAAACATTAACTTCCGTAAATATCAGTAAGATGCAGCTGCTTTAAACTTTCATCTTGAGGAATAGCGGCGAAAAAAATTTTTATGGTGAAAAGATGCTTGCCAAATGTTTGCAACAAAACAAGCTTCTGTCAAAACCTCGACTTCCGTAAGTATTGCTAAGACGCAGCTGTTGTAACTTTTCTTGCCTGACAAGCAACCTTCTTTATTGGAATATTATTGCTCGACTTCTAGACAACCATGATATATGTGATAGAGCTACTGTATATTTCTTTCTGTGTATTATTATACGGTTCACCTACACGCTAATTACGTAATTCCTAATTGACTAATTGACATTTTCGCCAGGTGTAATGATATCTGGCAATCTTTGAATGCTATATGCAGCGTCATAATCATATCCATTCATCATCATCATCATTTTTTGTCCAGCTTGCGGCTCTTCTCGTGAAGCTCATGCGGAAATCTCTAGGTACGAGCCAGAGCAGAACGTGCCAACGCTCCTGTCAGTTTGGACGCCTGCAACCGCCGCCGCTGCTCTGCTTCGGCCCTGAAAAAGTGGCGATATTACACCTTCACATTTCTGTCTGCTGCCTCTCGCTACAACTATATATAGACATTGGTCACCATTCTACCACCTGACTTACAGAGCGAACTCAGCCTGTTGATTGAGTGACATGTGGGGTTTAACGTCCCAAAACCACCATATGATTATGAGAGACGCCGTAGTGGAGGGCTCCGGAAATTTCGACCACCTGGGGTTCTTTAACGTGCACCCAAATCTGAGCACACGGGCCTACAACAGTTCCGCCTCCATCGGAAATGCAGCCGCCGCAGCCGGGATACGAAACCGCGACCTGCGGGCCAGCAGCCGAGTACCTTAGCCACTAGACCACCGCGGCGGGGTGAACTCAGCCTGTCACATACTTCTTGTTCATTTGGTTGATTGCATTTTACGGTGGTTCTAATTTTATTTGCGATTACTTTTGTGACTACATTGCAGGCAACGGACAGTTGCGGGCTGACCATCCGGTAACTTTCGTTTCGTTGGACACCCACTTTTTTTCTTCCTTTCTCTCTCTCTATCTTTTTTTTTTTTACAAGCTGAAATCGGAGCAGTTGGTTCGTTCATAACCTTCTTGACCACTCACCCTTCAACAATTTTTATTGAGGTTCTTGTGAATTGATAACGCCGCTTTCAAGGGCTTCCTGTTTATTAAAAAATTGCGACGCCTTCTTCAATTATTGTTAAACAGTCCTGTTGCACTCACTAAAGAAATGACACACGTTGCTAGATATATACGTGGAGCGGTGACGGTCGTTACGGTTAAATAATTAAAGGTGAACTTGTTTTCAGTTTGAGAATACGGGCAGTTTGATGGGCGGCTTTTGTTTTCGTTTCGCTTCTTTGCTTATATCGTATGCTACAGGTACAGTCTGGTGCGAAAAACTGCGTCATAGCTCTTCTATAGTTTTTACTTGGGCAAGAATAGAGCAGTGAGGGACTAACTTCGGCGCCTCATTTACAATCAGTGACTACACCTAATGCACTGAAGGCCTTGCACTAATTTTAATAATCACTTTTGGGACACACTGCTTGTATGTCCATAGATTTTCTATGTCTATGAAGTCCCTGTTGTCCCTTCATTTATGGATTAAGACGATGTTAACCGTCTAGGACTCTGGTATCCTCACAGTCAAGAGGCATCGCCGGTACAGAGCTCGCATATTAACAAAGCATTTCAAAACCTGAGACCTTCACTTTAAGCACGACAACGGCAAAACTTTCATCTGTGCCTCTGTTAAGCTACCGCAGAACATAACCTGAATGCGCCCACTTTCGTTCAACTAGCGACAACGGCGTGTTGCCAGTATAACGCGGTGTACTTGCGCCATCGTGAGCCGACAAGAATAGCACTAGCCTGAAGCTATTCAGGCTAGTGCCATTCCAGGCAACCGCCATTCGATGCCAGGCGGACGAGGAACGACTCTCTCACAAAGACGCGGAAACGAAAAATCTCCTAGGGCAATTCAGCCACTCTGTCCTGTAAGACGCGTCGTCGGACTGCTTCCGTAAAGTTGACATCTTTGAAATGGCTTACGTGGCGGATACCTTGAGCATGTACACAACTGGAGATGCGTCCATGTAAGGGGCAAATTGTTACAAACCAATATGTACTGAATAGCTGAATGAATAAGGTATCTTACGGAAGTTGTCACTGGTATACTTGTGCGTTTACGTTAGCGATACAGGCGTTGCGCATCATTTAGCATGGTAATTATACTCATTAGTTATGTTTGCCTGAACATATTGTTTCAGACGACTCTACGGCATTCACTATCATCACGTTCAAAGAAATCGTGGCGTTAAAAAATCAGCAAACCACCATGAACAGATCTGTACTCAGAGATCTGTTACCGTTATGTGTTCCCAAATTGACGAATTGCTTTAGAAATTTAGAAGTAAATAGAATAAACAGCTTGTGTCCAGACTAATGATTCGGCAACGCTTTTCTCTAACAGTCCCATATTGAAAACGGGATGCAGTTGTACACTGTGGGCGTCTTATTCCATTGCGGTAGTCAGAAACACGCCATATTCGATAGCCATGTATCAGGCAACAGCTATTACGGCAAAAGGACGTCTGGTACCACAAGCGCAAAGAATAGACAAACACTTCATAGCACTGCTCATCATTGTTATGTTATATTTCAGGAATCAGCTCCAATGTCCTTGCTCGCTTGTAACTCTGGAAACAGTATACATGAGCTGCATGGGTAATGGACCTTCGATGCATTGTAGAATATTTGCTGGGTGTTTGCCGTTAATGATCGTAAACCACGTCAAAATTTTTAGCAGTGATGACTGTTATGACATGTAGAAACGCTTGAATAAAGGAAAAATTCGAAATCTACCGCAGTTCGTTTGTGGGATAAACGTCCAGCGACCGACGACGCCCCTTGAGAACGACGAGGGTAAACTTCGCATATATCTAATCTCAAGCTTACGAATCTTCTTTACAAAAATATGATTGCTGGAGGAAGAGGCTTAACTGGGAGGAGATTGGAGTCTCTTATCGTGTAAGTAAAAAGGGTTCTTATCGCCTCTCACGCGCTTAAGGATGCCATAACGAGAGTCTTTGGCACTGACCCTGTATCTTTAGACTTATCCTGTTTCGCTAGTCAGAGTGCATCTAGTGTGAAAGGTGACAGCTTCATGTTTTGCAAAAACATGAAGCGCCGCGCATTTTCAAGGGTTACTTTCACGAGTAGTATAGTAAAGCGAGAATGCGAACTTTCTGAGCCAGTTTCATATGCATGAATTCAGAAATATGAATGTACCCTGACGCTGCATTATCGATCTACACTTCGCTTCCGGATAATCTAGAGAACCCGTTAATTAGAAACTTGTCTCTGTTTATTTCCTTCACATTTCTGCCGTTCTATGAAGCAATATACAATCATGTAAAATTTATAGGTAGAGTGCACCCACTTTCAACGTTATTGCAACAACTGTAACACAACTCTCACGAGCTCTATAGGTTAATATTCCGCGGCTTTAAAATCATTATGTATACCTTTAAAATTAGCATTTAGGGCTTTGCATTTTTTTTTGCATTTTCTGCCCGAAGTAAGGCATGAGAAAATGAAAACTTCTTCTTAAGCTGGGTCGAAAAATAGTGTGAAATTAAGTATGCCCACCTTCTCGTAGCACACACCGTTACCCACTTCCCTTTTCAGGCCCACTCAAACACCATTGCAGGCCTGTATGGACGCCTGCGAAACCACACACACACACTCAAAAAAAAAAGTCGGTATCTCTCACTGAACAGGAATTAAGGCGACGCGTTACCATAGTAGGGCATCATATGATGATGCCTTCGAGCCGCGACGGTTGTTAAAAGGAAATGTTCGATTTCCCTCTGACAGGCCGCTATCTTACTAGAAAAGTCGTTCACACATCATCACAGTGGTCGCGTTACGTTTTCCTCTTCACTCGTCACGTGACCATTCGCCGCGCCAACTCTAATGCACACACTATTGAGGCAGTCCAAACACTCACTCTATCGTGACTTACGCACAGTCGCGTCACAGATGGGCGTTCGTACTCTAATGACTATCGTTTAGAGCACGCAGAAAACCACAAGCAACAAGGCATCTGAGAAGAGCGACTCCCTTCCCGCCCCGAGGAACACGACCATCTTCGACTCCATATAGCACGAACGTGTCGCGATGTACGCATACCAATCGGGTACGCACTTACCTCGGATACGTTTGCTTGTAACCGCTCTCGACGAAAGCTCAGTCCTTCACTTGAAAGCCGGGCGAGTTTTTCCTCTTCTGAAGGCGCACTGTACGTTTGGTTGGAGAGTCGATGTCATCCGGGCCGTCAAGGCGGGACGGACGAATAATAAGAAGAAAAACGTTCCGCGTAGAGAAACCGAGAAGCCAGCGGAGCCGGGCTGGCGTCAGATGAGGAAAGAAGACAAGGGGAAAGAAATAATAATGGCACAAAAAACCGACACACTCTCGGTGTAGTGGGCGAGTGAACGAATCCTTCACGCACGCAACGTGGCGTCGACGTCTGTACCACTACGGTGGCGGCAGCAGCGGCGGCGGTCAACAAGGGGGAGTAGTACGTACGGCGCTGTCGACGGCACCACGGACAGCACTAGAGGGACCCGATAGCGGCGGCGGCGGGATCGGGTGTGTACGTCGGCGAGCGGCTGAGTGGTTTGCGTTTGGGGCGCATGGTGTGGGCGCTCACAACATACGCATACACTCAACTTATGGCGGCGGCGAACGGGTGACCTCGCGTTTTGTTAGCTGGTGTATATTTTTCATTGCTCTTTCGTTTCTCCTTGGCTTCTTGCGCACCGTTTTTTTTTTTTTTTTTGCGGTTCGAGGATAAGGGAACTTGTTTCCGCCGTCGGACCAGCGTGCGCACGAATGCCAGCAGCATGGTCTGTCGCGCGCGTTGGGCCCCCCCGGGGCATGTGTAGCCCAAACGGGCCCCTGTTTACCACAGCTCGGCGCGAAAGGCATGCCACGACGCAGACGCCGCCGCTCCTCTTTCCCGCTTCCTCAAACGGCAAAGTTAAATGCGTAACAAAAACGCCCTTGCGCCTCAACTCTCGTGGTGCCGCTTCATATAGAAAGAAGCCTTCCGCAAGGACGTCTGTTCTTCAACTACGGCCTAGCTACAATCTAGCTGGTAATCACAATCATTGGAGTTTCACGTCCTGAAACCACGATATGGTTATTGGAGACGCCGCTGTGGAGGGCTCCGGATTACCTGGGGTTCTTTGGCGCGCACCTAAATCTTAAGCACACGGGCCTCGGGTATTTTCGCCTCCGTTGACAATGCGGCTGCCGCAGCCGGGAATCGATTCCGCGACCTACGGACCAGCCGTCAATCATCATAAACACAACAGCACCTCGGTGGGTGAAGCGCAAAAGATACGGACGGTGAAGTGTTGAGACGGAGAACAGACTGAATGCTTTGTCTGCCCCGGTTTCTTCATCGTCCATGTCTTTTGCGCTACACTTACCTTGATATGTCCTTCCTGGTTTAAGCCTAGAACAACTGGAAAAATAAACTGTGACCGATAAAAAAAAACTGCCTTACGTATAGTACCTGATGTTGTTGTCCTCTGAGCATGCAACATTACTCAGCACAGATGACTATACGAGTAGTGGGTGAATTTTCTATTATTTTTCAAATTGGCAACGAGGATGCCTGCAAGTGACCACTCCTTGTTTCTTAGGAAGAAAGCAAATTAGAGATATTTGGATGCATGGGCATCTTGTCACTCGCTGTTTGATATTCTGCAAGTATCCATGCTCACGTATCTTTGATTCGATTTCGCACTGTGACCATGCGCAAGCTTCCGAAATACAAATACAAAAAACGTGCCAGGAATAAAGTTCCATCATTCATCTATTCACAACAGGAATACCAGTAATAATATTAACAGCAACAAATGAGCCCCAGACTACTCGCAATCTGACAAGACGAAAACCACCTGGTAAAGCTGAACTTGAGGAAAACGAGAAATCTGTTTTCCTTCAGGCAATTTTGACGCGATAACGTTAAAGAGCTCGTTTCGCTGAAATTCCGGAGTCAGCGATTTTGGAGTTGGCGTCGTTCGCTCTGAACGAAAGATCACCGTTTTGAACAAGAAATTGCGCAAATAAAGAAAATTCGGTGCATGTGCGAATCGAATGCAGGTGTTAAGCGTGACAACCAGCTTTCTACCACACAGCCATGCCGGTATAGAGGGACTCTGGAATAATTTTACGGGTGAGGTACTACGTTGCCTGACATAAAAGGCAATGGCAATCATCCCATAAACAAAACCAACATTGGCCGGAGGTCGAGCTCCACACCATAGCAAGCCACCGTATACCATAAATCAGCGCCCGCTCAGCATGGCGGGCTCTGACGCTATCCCACGTTCGCGCCTAACAATAATTCAGAGACGTTTGTTTTCTTTTTTTAAGCGGCCCATTACACACTTTTCTGTCTGTTCGAAAAAAAAAAACAGAGAGAGACGTGCGGAGAAAACGGGCGCAAAGTTCAATATCCGCGTATACTGAGCCCCACTCCTATAACACCGGAAACTGCGCTCTGGGGGCGGCGGTATCGCAGTTCCTTCCGCTCGTTCCAACCGCGGCCTTCGGGAGAAACCCTTGCTTTTCTGTTATAACGGAGTGCAGGGAAATGGATTTGTGAAGGGGCCACGCGCCTTCATTCTCTGCTTTGCCTTTCAAAAGTGTTTTTTTGTTTTTGTTTAATGTGGAGTGTTCTTTGCTTGCAATGTTTCTTTTTTTGCCTCTGCTGCCTGAAAAGTTACTGTGTCTGCCATTCGAGCCACTAATGGCCTTGTCAGGTAAGATTACATGCACTGTTTTCCTGAAAAAAATATTATTATTATTATTATTATTATTATTATTATTATTATTATTATTATTATTATTATTATTATTATTATTATCACGATTGGACGTACGCAGAACTTGTACAAGTAAGGTTTATGCAAATTAGAGAACCGTAGCACATTACCTACACCAAATCTTACGGCCCTACGCTCACGCATCACTTAGACACCTCCCAAAGGAGGCTCTACGCGGATTTTTTTTTTTCTGTAACTTCACTGGAGTTCGCGAACAACGGCAATGATTAGTCCCTCTCCATTTATACCCTTGCCTCCTTCTCTTTGCAGAAGGATAAATTAAGATCTTAAATACCTAAGCATTCCTTTAACGACTAAAAAAATGTTCGCCCACTTTTTCGTGGTGCGTGATGACCACTATGAAAAATAAATGTATAAAACAAAGTACATCTTTTTTGTGGTGCAGGACTTCGAACCCAGAACCCCACCCTCCGATGAGGAATGTTTCAGCAGTCTAAGCACCAGCTTTATTTTGTTTATGATGGTGTTTGCTGCAATGTGTGCTGAAAATATTGTGCGCATTGTATCGCACAGAGTTAGAACCACGGAGTTACGATAAGCGCACAAGCTCTCAAAAGGATACACTCGATGCGAACATAAAATACACTATTTTTAGAAGAGATATTCATCATGTGTTTGAAAGAAAAAGTGGTAAGCCTAAGCAGCCACCCAGTGGGCTTTCCGTCAGGTTTATTGTCAAGTTCGTCATACTATATAGGCACCCAATATGTGAAAAGTCGCTTCTATAAACGTGTTCTTGAAGAAATGGTCGGTCCTGCGTTGAGGTTCCGAATACGTGTCTTCACGTGCAGGCTTGCAACACGTGAATGTTCGTCAAGGGCGCAGGTCACCCGACGCACACAAATGTCAACATTATTTTCTGTGAAGGTCACGTTGAGTATGGTCTGTGGAATGAAGTCCCTGTCTGTAGGACAAGATATCAAGCCGTCATAGAGGACGGTACACTTCGGTAACATTTAAAATTTGGGAAAATTGAATGTCAAACTGATGGGCGAGCGCAAGGTTTTCTATCGGGTGTGAGGGAGAGAGGTGGTTTCAAGTTCGACAACAGCCCTTCCTCGGGTTGGAAGAAGGCGTTAACAGCACCCCTGCGCAAAGACATAGGGCAGATTTGGTGCCCCCTTTCATGGGATTAGGGAGAGCCTGCTTTCCTTCCCATATCATTTAACCTTCATGTACATGCCTATGGCCGAATGATGGTTCCGGTTATCACAGGATGAGAGTGTTGTGGGGCCGTTCAAGGCACTCACGAACGCTGGGAAGACGACGAATGCGCTACGATGATGCGGCTCGAAAAAAAAAAAGCCGTGAGGGAGGGTGCAATCAAGGAGGTTTAAAGCTATACCTACGATAAAATTTTTACGCATCGCAAAGACAACACCGAAACAGATTTCTGCGTGAATTTTTCCTTCACTCCTTCATTCATTGGTATGGCTATTAGGGATTCTTTTGCCTGCCAGTTGCTTGTCGAAGAACTTGTAGAAGAAATTTGAACGCTATCATTCTAGACAGTTTATTCTAAACAGCTTCATTCTAAACATTTTAAACATTCTAAACAGCTTAAAGGATAGAAGGGAAAGCTTAATTTTTCTAATATTGTCTGTTGTTTAGGTTACAAGTAGAGCTATTTTGGGTAGGCAGCCGGCTCTGAAATGTAACCAGTTGGAGCAGGAAGGCTTCAGTTCACATGACTTGAGTTATGTGGGCCCCACGAGTCTCGCTTCACCAGTTACGCCAAATATTCAAGGCGTATAGCGGTATTGTAGATGGCTGTATACGATAAATAGTACCAGGGACCGCTTATTAGTTTCCCATAGTAGAGTACCTCGGAGTCCTGCTCTAAATTGTCGAACATTTTTTCTAAACACATTGCATCTTGGTATTTAAATTTGGGAGATCTTAGCCCTCTCGCATAATAGAGTAAATAGCGCTATAAATCGCCAACCATTTTCCTAAATGCACTCAACTACGAGTTTTCATGAATACTTGGGACCGCATTCTGCTTTCTCAGAGTGGAGTTCAAATTATAGCCTAACTCATTCATCTTTTGTTCTCGATACATATTGCACTCAAAAGAGTCAGCTCTAGGACGGCTCTCTGCTCGTTCAAGTGAGTATACGCATTGTATACTCTCAAGCGTCAGCCATAGATTAAGCCGGGTGCCTTAGGTACACGTAAATGGAGCGACTTTCTTACGCCTGAGAAAATGCGATACTAGAACATATAACAAATACCTCACTGAAGTTTGCTGCGCCCTGTATCAGAGTGCTTCCTACATCAAATGAATGAGTTCTTTTTTTTAATGTGAAGCATTTCTTAGCAACTTCAGTGACTTTGAGCATATCTATCTATCTATCTATCTATCTATCTATCTATCTATCTATCTATCTATCTATCTATCTATCTATCTATCTATCTAGCCGCCTACGACTTCTAGCTCTCCTGAACGTTTCGTTAATTGTATCAACACCAAATTTGGTATGGCATAACTTTACTGTATGAGAAGCATAACTGACTAGTCATAACATGGCTATCATGATATGTATGTCATAAATGTCATGATTTACATTTCATGGTCTAGCTGCTCTCGCGGTCGTTTCGTTCACATGACATGTTGCAAAATTGTCGTGGTATGACACGACTGCATGGTGAACACAAGTGACAGACCCTAACAGGGAAATCATGGTGGATGTCATGAAAGTCATGAGTCATGACTACACGTCACGCTTATGGTATGCTCGCAGTCGTTTCGCTAGCTTCACATATACCAAATTACGTCTTACAGGACGTCAATGGATGACGAAGGTATGCGACTGGTGTAAACATCATAATCATGAGATGCGTGTCATGTAACAACTAGGCTACATGGCACGCTCATGATGCGCTCGCGGCCACTTCGCTCGCTTCACATACACCAAATTTGGTATTACGTGACGCGAACAGATGACATATGTAAGTGAGACGTCTGAACATGATAATCATGACATGCGTGTCATGTAACAACTTGACTACATGCCAAAATCACGATGCGCTCGCGGCCGTTTCGCTAGCTTGCCATATGCTAAATTTCGTATTACGTCACATGAATGGACGGCGGAGGTATGTTACTGGTGCGAACATGATAATCATGAGATGCGTGTCATGTAATATCGTGACTACATGGCACACTCAAGGCGCCAAAACATTTCGACGTGACCCGGCGTGCGTGCGCGCCAGCGTTCGTTTCATCGCGTCACGCCGGCGATGGTACGCCAGGCGCCGATCTGCAGGCGCGCGCCACGCTGCATTGCTTTGACGCATGCGCGTTTGAGCGCGTTCGGTGTCCTACCGTCTCGAGGCTAAGCAGACGCGTTACTGGCAGGTAACGTCGTCGGCGCGAAATGCAGCATGTCGCATTTCGCGCTGGTTGCCGCCGGGCCTCGCCGACAGACGCTGGTCGTGCCTAGCGCCATACTATAGAGTGCTCGCGTTTTGCTAGCGTAGCCTCGCTGCGCCCAGGGTGCGCGGGCCTGAACGTGACGTGCGCTTGCCACCCTTTCGCTAGCTTCACGTATACCAAGTTTGGTATTACGGGACGTGAATGCATGACGAAGGTATGTAACACGTCCAAACGTGATAATCATGAGATGAAAGTCATGTATAGAATAATTTACCTCCGTCTCGTAATGGTGAGCTGATTTTGAAGTGAAATGTCCACCTTCCTCATTCGTGCTTCGCATATCAGCGACTCCCACTGTACCGTGGAATCTGCTACTAGTGTTTAATTTATCGCGTAGAACACGCGGATCCAATCGTGTGACTACATTCATAGATGACATTCATTCATCGTGTGACTACATTCATAGATGACATTCATAGATGTGGGCACGGCGGCGTCGTAAAGATGCAGCCTTCAAACCCGTTCCTGTTTATCCCGCAGATTGGAACCCTGCTGCTTCTTCTAGGCCTTTCTGCAGCATGTGCGGAGCGACAACCAATGCTTCGACCTACTTTCAACGGCGATATGGATCTGCTGATAAACCCAGCCTCAACTGACGAACGCTACCGGTCCTTCAACGATGGCGCTGGTGTTACATCGTCAGAGCCTCTGGGATCACCGATGACGTCACCATGTAACGATCCTTTAAAAGACAGCGCTTACGGCACAATCGGCAGTGGGCACGGCGGCGTCGTAAAGATGCAGCCTTCAAACCCGTTCCTGTTTATCCCGCAGATTGGAACCCTGCTGCTTCTTCTAGGCCTTTCTGCAGCATGTGCGGAGCGACAACCAATGCTTCGACCTACTTTCAACGGCGATATGGATCTGCTGATAAACCCAGCCTCAACTGACGAACGCTACCGGTCCTTCAACGATGGCGCTGGTGTTACATCGTCAGAGCCTCTGGGATCACCGATGACGTCACCATGTAACGATCCTTTAAAAGACAGCGCTTACGGCACAATCGGCAGTGGGCACGGCGGCGTCGTAAAGATGCAGCCTTCAAACCCGTTCCTGTTTATCCCGCAGGTGAGCAGACGCTATGACAAGTCATTTCGCAGTAACGATGTTTGCCTATTTCTGCTGCCGTGCCCACGGTCGCTTCGTGAAACCTTTTGTAAACTGATTGTTTCCTTGCGCTTGTTGCTACTGTTGAGCGGAGATGTTGAGTTGAACCCAGGCCCTGCACTAGACGCCATAGCCGAACAGCTAAAGCAAATTGCAGGAGACATTCAAGATATTAAGAAAGAAAAATCCGCAACAAACATCAGACTTGACGCGATTGACAAAAAACTTGAAAAGATAACTGGCCTTGAAAAACAGGTCACTGAGTGCAATAAACGAATATCTAACTTAGAAAAAAACCTAAAGGCTATGCAAATGAAAGTGGATGATCTAGAAAACCGGAGCCGTCGGTCCAACCTTGTCATTTACGGTGCTGAAGAACAACAAAATGAATCGCCAGACATGCTTGTCGAGTTGGTCGAAAAGAAGATTTTAGATGGTGTGCTACAGATAAAAACCAAGGGAATCGAAATAATCTACCGTCTAGGAAAAAAGAAGCCAGTTGGTATATCCAGACCCAGACCCATTATTCTAAGACTACTCGATCATCGAGACAAAGTTTCAATCCTCAGACAGTGTTCAAAGCTGAAGGGCTCAGGTTTCTCTATCAGTGAAGACTTTTCTCGTAATACTCGGGACATTAGAAAGAAACTGTGGGATCGAACGAAAGAACACCGGGACAGGCAGGAAAGGGTGTCACTGGTGCGCGATAAAGTGCGAATCAACGGTCAACTTTTTGCTTGGGATAGTGAACGAGAAGATATAATTGCAGTGACAAAAAACGAAGTTGGCATAGAAAAAAAGAGTCACTCGAAGTCGACAGAAGTAACCCTATTGAATGTGAACGCACGTAGTCTTGTAAATAAAGTAGATCAATTCGAAGCTCTCCTTCTAGAAATTAAACCTGACATAGTTACTGTCACGGAAACATGGCTGTACTCGGACATCCTAGACCATGAGGTCACGCCGCCAGGTTATGTGATTGTGCGCAAAGATAGAGAGACTAGAGGAGGGGGCGTGGCACTTTTTTTCAAGAAGGAATTGCGCTACTCTGTCTTACCGGGCAACCCTAGCATTGAAGCGGTGTGGTGCAAAGTGCAGCTGCATAAGGGCTGTGTATTTGTTGGAGTTATTTACCGACCACCTAATGCTGAGACAAGTTATCTGGAACTTCTTCTGGATTATATGCACGATCACGTGACGGGTGGTATGATCATCATGGCTGGAGATCTCAATCTGCCTGAAATAGAATGGTCATCAAAAAAAGTGCGAAGTGCTGCAAATGACGTCATATTAGATATGTTGTTCAATTTTAACCTCGAACAACTGGTGCGCGTCCCCACACGTGTACAGGGCGTATCCAGCTCTATTCTAGATGTTGTGCTCGTTAGTGATCATTTTCCAGAAGACCAGGCGCGCATCGAAATCTTAGACGGAATATCTGATCACAACTCAGTCCTATGCACACTGCCTCTATCTGGTCTTTCTAGAATCCATAGCCCCGATAGACACGTTCTTGCCTTTAACAGAGCAGACGACGCAGCAATAATAACATATCTTAATCACGAATTTCTTGCCTTCTATGATCTTTGCATGGACAAAAATTTATCAATGGATCACATATGGTTACAATTCAAGGCACGTGTCATTCATTGCATTGAGAACTTTGTCCCCACACAGCGAAAAATTACAAGAAAGCATAATGCCTGGATCACACGTGACATAATTCATATAAAACGTAAAATCAGTAGGCTGAGGAAAGCTAGGAGGTCTAGCTCACGAGCTGGCTACACCGCTCAGATCGCCACTTTATCAAGAACACTGAAAAGCAAAGTACGCTCTTCAAAAATTCACTATTTTGGTACCACGCTAGCAAAATTCATCAAAACCTCGCCAGGAAAATTTTGGCGCTATGTAAGTGGCAAACACAGTGGCCAAAACGCCTCCCCCTCGATAGACACAAAAGATAAGGCAGACAATTTCAACCGCTACTTTCAGTCCGTCTTTACGATCGATAATGGGCTAGTGCATCATCCCGAGATTAGGCCACCCACTGACAAGAAGTTATCTAAAACTCCGGAAATAACTGAAAGCGGTATACTGAATCTACTGTTAAACCTCGATGATAAAAAGAGTTGTGGTCCAGATGGGATACCGAATGCTTTTCTCAAACGGTATGCGGAACCGGTTAGTAAGTACCTGCGCTTACTATTTACAAAATCTATTCAAGATTCGCAGATTCCCTCTGAATGGAAACTTGCAAAAATAATCCCAGTGCATAAATCTGGGGACAAATCGACTCCATCAAACTACAGGCCCATTTCCTTAACTTGCACTAGCTGTAAGCTACTCGAGCACATTATCCTTAAATTCATTACAAAGTTTGTCGAAGAAAACAACCTATTACACCCCAACCAACACGGTTTTCGGAGAGGCCTATCGACCGTAACGCAACTAGCTGAAACAATTCACGATCTGGCCGAAGCCATTAATCAACACTCCCAAATTGATATAATCTTTATGGATTTTTCAAAAGCGTTCGACCGGGTTTCCCATGAAAAGCTAGTTTACCAGCTGGTTTGCAAACTCGGGGATGGGCCAGTGACCCGTTGGATATCCAACTATTTGTCCGGTCGCCAACAATTTGTACACTGCAGTGAACACGTCTCTGACACATTAAACGTTACGTCCGGTGTTCCTCAGGGATCCGTCTTGGCACCGATATTATTTCTTCTATTCATAAACGATCTAACAGTCAACATTAACGCAAACATAAGGCTTTTTGCAGACGACTGCATATTGTACAAACAGGTTAAAAGCTCCAGAGACCAAACTGAACTGAACGATGCCCTGAACGACGTTGTACGATGGTGTTCTAACTGGCAAATGGTGATTAATTCCGACAAAACAGTCGCCATGCAAGTAACAAAAAAGAAATCACGCCTACCTTTCCATTACGGTTACAACAACATCGTGCTACGAAATGTAAGCCAGTATAAATATCTTGGTGTGACTATAACTTCCGATCTCAGTTGGACAGTGCACCTAGAAAACATAGCCGAGAAAGCCTTAAAAAAATTATTCTTCCTTAAGCGGACGCTGCGCCACGCTGACCGCGACACTAAGCTCCTAGCATACGTCACACTTGTCAGACCAATCTTGGAGTATGCGAGCATAATCTGGTTTCCATTCACGGATAGTGGTATCAGCACGCTTGAAAGAGTGCAGCGCAAAGCGATTAGATTTATTTTTAACCGGTATCGTCGCCTCGACTCCCCAACACAATTACTACGCCACGCAGATTTGCCGACACTCGAAAGTCGAGCAAAAATTCATCGCCTAAAGTTCTTATACCTGTTATTGCACAACTGTCTTAAAATAGACCACGCTAAATACGTGAAAACCAAGACAACAAGGCAAACACGTCACACACATGATCACACACTCCAAGAGTACTCTTGCAACAATAACACATTCTATTATTCTTTTTTTCCTAGATGCATTCGAGAATGGAATGCTCTTGACCGACTTATAGCCGAACAGCGTACAGTTGATGACTTTCTAGCAATGTTGCAAAATACACATAGTACTTAACCATAACGCTGATTACATAGTATGTATTGTATTTTCATTTCCTTGTGTACTTCCTTGAATTGACTTGCTTGCCAACATTTGCATTTGTATTTGCACCAACTTTTACAGCTATGATTTACTATCCTTCTTTTCTTTCGCCCACTACCACTTTAACTCGTGCATGCAGCCTCCTTAATTTAAACTTGTTGAGAAGGGCTGCTCGGTCCAAAATTGATTGTTACTATTGATATGAATGTTTTCTGTTTTTCTTTTGTTCCCCTTCGCTCCCACTCCTGTAATAACCCTGCAAAGGGTTAACAGTATGTGAAAATAAATAAATAAATAAATAAATAAAATAAATAAGCGGTAGAAGTCACGCAATTCTGCTCTATAGCCTCCGCTTCCTTACCAGGAAGAGTTCTCCGCGGCTGTGCTAGCCTCCCGGCAAGCAACACTGGTTGGGGTTGCTATGTTAAGGCGAAATCCTTTAACGTCTCATACTCCTGGACATCTGTCCGTCCGTCCATCAACCCGCGCGTCCGTCCGTACCCTGGAACGGCATCAGCTGCGGCCATACAACACCCCCTATAGACTAGTCTATGTGGTGTTTGGCCATACCCGTCACACTCTCAGCAATCACGTGATAGTAAAGTGGTGCATATCATCAGTTTCACCGCCGCAGCTGCGTCCGCTCTCCCTTATACTCTCTCATCAATTACGTGGTTGCTGAGGGGAACTAAGAAACAACAAAAACAAAAACATCTAAAGAAACAGGGGTAACGTATAGTAATTCGAATGTCCACAGGCTTTCACTGAAGACACTTTGGAATTCAAAAAGTGTCCTTTTTTTTTCGGAACATCTTAACGCTTTCTCGTGGTATGGACTACAAGGTACTCTTAATCAATCATTTTGTCGAAACACAAAAACTACTTACTACTCTCTCATAATCATCTACAGAGCAATCTATATCCGCTATAGGCACGTCAGAAAAAAACGTACATTAGTTACGTTATCTCCGAGGACACATACCCCTTTGTTCAGATACCGAACGGTGGCAGAGGACTAGATAGATGACGCTTAAGTGCCTGACAACTTACGACAAATAGGGTGCCTCTATTTCAGCGCTGCTTCCCCTCTGCAAAGGGATGCTGGCGCCGAGGCACTTTTCGACAGCTCCAAAGGCATAGCGAGTGGCTGCGGAGTGAACCTGGCTATTTGCAGCAAGTTTAGGTTCCGACCTAGGGATAGCTGATTAACCTTTAAGTGTGGCGCACTTTAAGGTCGCGGGTGGCCATCTTACATCATCTGTCACGTGCTGTCATCTACTATCATCTCACGTCGTTGCTTGGCGACCCGCAGGTAAAATGATGAATATATAGCATATCCATGTATAGTTTATTATATCAAGTAGGTATGAAAGAAAATGGAGACCGAGAAGTGATCTCACGCTGAGCAGAGAAATAAAAATGAGATAAGGTACAGCATAGCATATAACCAAGCACGACGTCACGCAAAGAAAACCTTGTATGGAATAGCCACGTATGGAATATAGCCCCGTATAGTATGCTGTCATGTCATCGGCGGGATCCACTTCAGTGCACAGCTTCTGGGCAGCTAGGACCTCGTTTTGGAAGAGCGTGAGAACAATTTGAAGCAATGATCAAGGACACATTTACAAACGTAAATATTTGTATCTATGCTGTAGCATTTGTACCACACGTTTAACGAAATATATTTTTGCGCAAAAACAAATATGTTTACTTTTAATGTCCCAAAAGGTGACATCAGGTTACTGCTCGGCGTTTTTCTGCAGACAGCTTCAAGTATTCAGTAACCTAGTCTACGTAACATTTCTGTGGAATACAGTGCATATTTGGGAATATGACTTTCTCTGATGCTTCAGCTATACTTGGAAGCGCTAGCAGTGTAAAATTTTCATGTATTTAGTTAGAAGAACAGTTTTGATGACCTTGATGCTTTCAAAACAACCTAGGCCTTCACTGTGTGCTAAAGCGTATGCTTATGAGCCTAATTGAGAGGAAATTTTGTATCCTTGTTGATGGGTGGTGAACAAAATGCCGGTTTTAATAATAGGTCTTTTGTTCTCGACATCTAATTTGTGTGCAGTGGAAGTTGAACTAATGGAAGGCTTCATGTTCAACTTCGACAAGCTCTCAAACAAGAAGCGTTGCTGCGGTCAAAAAACTTAACCAAGATACCGGGATATTATCAGAGAAATTCTTTTTTCTATTCATGTGCGTGCAGTTGTGTTAAAGGCTGGAGATTGTGTGGTGAAACATGACTTAAAAATTAGGCGCCCTTCATAGTCTTTTATGGATATATAACGACGCATAGTGCAACATTTTAGGCAAAGCACGCAAACTATAACGAAACAGTCAATCCGAGTACATACACATACTGCTCACAGTAATTTATGGAACCAATCAAAGATAAGACTGCCCCGCCGCGGTGGTCTAGTGGCTATAAGGTACTCGGCTGCTCACCCGCAGGTCGCGGGTTCGAATCCCGGCTGCGGCGGCTGCATTTCCGATGGAGGCGGAAATGTTGTAGGTCCGTGTGCTCAGATTTGGGTGCACGTTAAAGAACCCCAGGTGATCGAAATTTCCGCAGCCCTGTAATACGGCGTCTCTCATAATCGTATGGTGGTTTTGGGACGTTAAACCCCACATATCAAAGATAAGACTGGCGTTAAAATGCTCGTACTTGCAATAAGTATTATTACTATATATCTTAGTGAAAAGCAAGTTAAGCTGTTTCACGGAACTTATCAATGTGGTCACGCTGTATTCTCAAACAGTAGAATAAAACTTTGCGCAGTTTGAGCCAGTCTTATTATTGGCAGTGTTACGTCTATAGCAACGACTTCACCCACACTGCACTCTCCGCTATGCCCGACTGATTGTAAAAGCAGTGAGAGCTGCTTCTTGGGTATTGCAGCGCGCACTCTTGTAAGTGTGACGTTCTACGAAAATTTGGTAGTTCAATCTACAAGCGATATAATTCTATCCGATATTCTCATCAAATTTGATGAGAATATTCTCATCAGCGGATAATTTGATTCGGTTGAACTGGAGACTTCCATTGACTCGTGCCAGGCGCGGTCATGCTGATTTCGGGGTCTTGAATACCGTTAAAAGGCGTAACATAACTGGCAAACGGCACTTCCAATTCTACAAGAGCGATGAGCGAGGACTATACCCATTGAGATGAAGCTATTTTTCCTCTTTTGTTTGTCATGGTTTATGGATACATAAGACCCTGAAATCGGAATAGCATCGCCTCCCGGACCATGAGAAGAAATGACAACACCAAACTCACAACATATATATATATATATATATATATATATATATATATATATATATATATATATATATATATATATATATATATATATATATATATATATATATATATTCACCACAGAGGTAGCATAATGGTATATATATATTAAACACAAGTCCACGCATGTGTTGCAAAGTCACATGAATCATGTCTTGCTTAATAGAAAACTGTGCTTTATACCTATTAGAGGGTTTTATTGACTACCAACACCATTTTCGCTAAATCCAATAAAGAAAAATCTTCACCTATTTTACGTCTGCGCTGGTAAACGTGCTTGCATCTTATAATGGCCAGATTTCTTTCAGCTACAACTCTTTTCTACTCGCGAGTGACTAAGCAATAGGTTCGCGCCGCATCGTAGAAAAAGTATATATGCACTCTTGGTACCCAACCTTTTGCTCCCGTCACACTTATTCTGGGCCTCAAACGAATCCCTCATGCCACGAAATCCTTCGAATAGGAGAGGAAGGACAGTCACTTCTTTCTACAGATTTCTTCCTCGTATCCTGCAGCGATTTATGCGAAGCCTGTCATATTTAGGTACACAATGAGTCACACGTGCCGGAAACCCACATGTCCCCTCCCAGCTACGTGACCTGTGCAGAATAAGCGATATATACGCCAGCACAATGGCCTCAATAAAATATGGAGCCCGCATGTATGCGCACGTTTGCCCAGAGCTTCAGTATCTTGTACCAAGGCCCCCAGCTCTGTCGCGACTTCAAGAGTAGGACATCGTTCACATGCGGTTTATTGCACCGTTGACCAGAACGACTGTTCGCGGCTTCGGCATAGCCTTCATTATTTTCCACTCTTTCTCGCTTTTGACTGGCGCACCAGAAACCATACGTAGACGCTTGTTTTTTATCTCGATTTCTGTAACACACGCGCAGGCCGATTTCCGGACCCAGCTGCTGCCAGCTACGGCGTCACCGGTTGAGACTGGTTGGTTCTCGACGGCGGCTTTATTGGCTCACTTGTCATCCTGCATGTGACAGTGTGTGTCGCACGGGACCTATGTGCGTAGTTTTCGGAGCTGTGCGGGCGACGAGGACGCGCCGAGGGTTTTTCCCGCGGGTGGGTCGACAGCCTCTCGTCACAGCGAGTTATTTGAGGGCCACGCGTCACACGCATCTCGACTGCCGCTGTAGGAACGAAAAGAAAGAAAACTGCACTTTTGGCAATACAACTGGAGATCCCGAACGCGATATAATTTGCTATACATACGATCGTCTTTTATTTCAGATTCATGTACCACTTCAATTTTGATACATTATAACGCCTGGACACACTAGACCAATGGGTGGTAAATTCGAATCTTCATCAGCAACAGAAGATGCATGTCACAATACAATGTAGCGTGCGATGAAAGACAAGAGTGGGGAGCATTATCAGCCTTATGAAGTAACAAGTGTCACTTACGTTGTCTTCCGACGCTCGCCACATAGACGGCCAAATAGACACCTACCCATTTTAAGTCTCATTCCGATTCTCACGTAGCTGGCAAAGTACACAGCTTCGAGAAGACAGCATTGGAGACAAATAGGGTGCAGGTTGCCTTGCTTTTCAAACAAGATGGCGCCTCAGCAGAATGCTCGGATCTCGCCGGTAGTAGGATCGTCTTCCCACAAGTAGACGCTTCTTTTTTACACTTAATGTAAGCCACGTTCAGTTTTTCAGTTTTTCATAGACTGTACATGAAAGAAGTTAAAGAGGTCAAAATTCCGTGTTTTTTTTTTTTTTTGCTCGGTTTTCTCTTGTCGACGCGGGGTGCCGTTACGTAGCGCAGACGTATGTATACGACGCTGTCTAGAATTGAGACACAGTCTTAGACGCCGAGAGGGTCGCTTATTCGGCGATTTCAAACACATCTCGATGTTTGTGTGTGTGTGTGTGTGTGTGTGTGTGTGTGTGTGTGTGTGTGCGCGCACGCGCTTGCGCGTGGGCGCAATTACACGATTTCGCAACAGGGGTAGCCATTAGGTAAAACCGCCTACTCCCTCTGACTTAGTAAACAAAGAAACGTTATAAAAGATTGTATTTCAGATAATAACATTTATAACACAATATAGTTAGTCAGTACCATCATGAAATGTCAGGACGCGGGAAGGGGGGGGGGGGTGAAAGACGAGACAGGGCGAAGTGCTGACTTCGAAAAAATTGCTTTCTTCGAAATCAACATGTTGATATATACCCTCCTAGCTCACGCATGCGCGCAGAGTCACCGCAAGGCGGATTCGTGCCGAAGCATCAACGAGAGTTACGCTCTGCTACCTTGATGCCTGCGTTGGCACACATGTGTCAGGAATTAAAAACTTCTCGTAAGATAAATCGTCGATAAAGTCCTGGTGTGCGAATCACCCGCAATGCAATTTCTTCCTGACTCGATTATATCTTTCGTAGTCTTCCTACAGCTTTTCCCGACGATGATTCAATGGCTGAGATGTCACTTCACCCGCAGTTCCAACACTCAAACTTTCAGCGGCGGTGTTTTGCAAATTGTTGAGATGCTCCCACTCATTCGCCAGTCTGTCCCACGTAATGTTGTCGCAAGACAATGGAAAATAGCAGGTCACTCATTCGTTACAAGAAACAAACAGCCTGTTGTGTTTCGTTTAGCACCTTATTTTTGGCGGAATTTTAACTAACGCTACGTATTGGCGCCCATTGAAGGAACTTCGGACGCAAGTAACTTCTCGGGCCACGTAGCACAGGGGGCCGAAAGCGTAGGAATACCATAAGAGAATTATGAGGACTGGACTTTGTGCCGACTGGTTGTGCCCCCGCGATCTCCGACGACAGCGCAGCTCTGGCTGACTGGCTCGCCCTACGCCATCTCCTGCCGTCGGCAAGAGCTCTCGCCGAGTGGTTCGCCGTCCTCGTACCCTTGCGACCGGGTCCATCTTTCCTATCTTCTACTTATTTCCGTATGTGGGTCTCTAGGTCCCTGCCCTATTTCTATCCCTACCCCTTTAATCCTCTCTATCCCCTTTAATTCATCCTTACCACCATCCCTCGTGCGCCACTGTTGAGGTGTTGCACTAAGATGCAGACAGTTATGGGGCTCACTTTTAACTTCTTTCCTCTCTTTTAAGAACACTTACTACTACTACTGACGAATTTGTCATTGTCGGTTATTTGGCATCCGCACTTGATCGATTGTCACTCGACAAGGAACTTGTGAATTCTTGACACGTGCGCGACAATGTAGACATCAAGATAGCAGAGCTTGACCCTTGTTGATTACGCCTCGGCATGCATGACTGTACGCATTGCGGTGACTCCTCGTGCATGTGTGAGCTAAAAGGAATTTATGAGCATGCTCCTTTCAAACAAAGCTATAAGGTTGGAAGCCAGCACTTCGTCATGCCTTGCCTTTTTTCCTGCCTCTTTCCGTGTGCTGATGTTTCATTATCGATCTGTATCAGCACGCCCAACGGCGTGTGTAATGAAATAGTTAGCACGCATGTGAGCGCAGCGATTTGTATGAGTGCGCAATATAAAAACAAGCAAACTGATGCAGACAGTAGCCGTGGTGGCGAGCTGCCATACAGTGGCGTAAATTAAAAAAAACACAAAAACAGGGGGTTACATCTTACAATGGCCACTTTATTGTTTCTGTAAGTATGTGTTTGAATTTTATTAACACAGAAATTAATATCATGCTTCGAAATAATGAAATAGGGAAAGAAGCATGGCGCCACATCTTGCGTAATGACATTGTGTGGTTGAGTGTTCTCGGAAAGCAACTCTTCTGTTTTATTTCTTCTTTTTTAATAAACGATCGTAGACAAGTAATTGAATACATGCTTTATTATCAATTGTCAACATAAATTACTAACGGTAGATGATCAAGGATTCTTCGTGAAAGTTTTCATGATGAACATTCGCGGCACGTCAACTCATCTCATTTCAGAGTGATTTCGCACAGGTTTCTTTTTAAAACGAAAGTAGTGCTTTTCTACTTCATCTGTGTTTTTTTGGGGAGGGGGGGAGAACAATGACTTCATTTTACCCAATATTACGCTATACTTAATTGTCAAGAGCAGTCTGCTCAGCGCTTTTCAAACTTAAAGGGGCCCTGCAACACTTTTTTTAGCGTACATGGTCAGAAAACGTTGCCGCTCAGTAGTCGAGGCTTTCGAAAACACGCGACATTACGGCGCTGCACATAGCCTCGATTTTACAAATAGTTCTCAAAGTCAACCGAAAATTGCTTTCTATCCTCTCTACAAATGACGCTACAGGCTCAAACATCACATGTGTCAAAAGCCATGTGTCAGCCATTGGTTGATTTGAGCATGGCGCACTTGGGCGTTACTGAGACCACCACGGGAGGTTGAGACTTGTTCACGAGTGCGTGCGTGATCGCACTGAACAGCCGCCGCGCACTCGGCGAAGAAAAAAAAAGACATATTTTCCTTTCCCATGCCATTCCTTCCTGCTCAGCTATCAGCATTTTCATCAGGACGAGAGCAGAGATAATGGAACTGCAGCGTGTGACAACAAATCTTTGTAACTCCGCTCGTATTGGGCCGATTGTCAAGAGCTTCTGTGGGGGCCAGTGAATTCACGAGGCAATAAGCTTATTGATATATGTGTCGGGTTTAACGTCCCAAAACCACCATATGAATATGAGAGACGTCGTAGTGGAGGGCTCCGGAAATTTCGACCACCTGGGGTTGTTTAACGCGCACCCAAATCTGAGCACACGGGCCTGCATTTCCACCTCCATAGGAAATGCCGCCGCCGCAGCTGGAATTCGATCTCGCGACCAGCGGGTGTACGAAATAACCGGTCACGGCATTTGAAGAAACAAGATTATATTTACATTATTTACACATATCAGTTAACAGTACATGGCGGACGCTTTCTTCTCTTCTTTCTTGAGAGTTCACGCGTTTTTTTTCGACGGCTCCTTCTTCTTCTTCATCTTCTCAAGGAAAGACAAATATTCAATACCCTTCGCCCACCGCAAAGCCACGCACTTTGAATTTATTACAGTGAAAACACTTCCATCGGGTAAAGAAGCTGGAGAGGTCGTGGTAGCCTCATATTCCACAGCAAACTCTAGATAGTTCTTGATTTTCTTTCTCAGAGACTTAATTCGCTTCATTGCTTGCATTCGGTTACCATGCAGTTGTCCCTAACCTTTTTTTTTCAGGGAAGCTTGACTTCATAGCGACCATTGAAGAAGGTAACGTCATGTTCAAATATTTTTAGGGGTGAAGCTTCTTATAGCGGTACCCGTTCGTCCCTCGTAGTCGTAGTAGTAGTGTGTAACCAGTCTCACATTTTGACCTCCAAGGTGGTGCCGGTGGGAGATATCTTCTGTGCGTTATTGAACAATAAACATTCGCAGCGTGTGCGTTAACTAAAAGCCGAATTCTCCTGTCTCTCATTCCCCCTTAGCAGCCATCGGCATGTACATTGAGACCTATCTGACAAGAAAGGGTTGCTACGTTATACTCGCTGGGGTAACCTCCTTGGTTTTAGAAAGGTTTAGCGAGCGTTGGGCCGCAGTGCCATGAATACAGGGAACTAGTATATACAATGAACTCGAGGTGGTTAAAGGTGGGAAGTAGACACGAAGCGCAAGCCGTAAGAAAGTGTGCGTGTGCCTCCTCTCGTTCAGTCCTGGAATGTCCGCTAAATGGCGGTGCTTCTATATAAGGAATATATGATGAAAAGATGCGAGGTGGTTGTACTTGGAGTGTTGAATAGGTGCACGAATGGACACACAGACAGATGCATGAACGGACGCACGAATGGCTGCACGAACGGATGGACGCATGGACGGACGCAGGAGCGGATGCATGGACGAACGCAGGGACGGACGCACAGATGGACGTGCGGACGCACGAACAGACGCACGCGGACGGGCGGATGGATGCACGGGTGGCCACATAGACGCATGCATGGACGGACGGAAGCAAGAACGAATGGACGGATGGATGCTTAGCCCCACTCTCCATCATTCACTCCGTGGATATGCTACCATTTTTTTACCTTATTCTTTTCTTTGGTTGAAGTGTTGTCGGCTGGTCTAATCCCGATGCTCTCCAAGTCACTGAACCTCCATAGAATCTTGTCGGTAGAGGCAGTCGTACTTAGCCGAAAGACACATACGTTGAGAGCTGATTTCAAAGGTATGTCAAAAGAAAGTGGCCCTTCCAACATCCATCCAAACGCAGAACCCATAGCCATTAAGCTTTTGTGTCCATGGTACCACTTCGTCTCTCCCTACATAAATTGCCCAAGCTGATCAGCACCGATTAAAATGCTGATTCCTGCAACTGCAGCTATGCCCGGTATCACCAATTTATCAGCAAGGAGATGACCACCGATTTCTATGTCTCTGACAAAGTCATGATCGACTGGTACTTGAACCTCATCCTTGCCGACGAATGGCACTTCAATGGCGGTTAACAGGTACTCCTGGGTGTCATACTGACTGCTAAGTTTAATTCGACCACACGCTGTTGTCTCGGAAGGGAGCTTATTTGTCCAAATATATTCATCTCTTGATTAACTGATCCAACTTCTTTCAATCCAAGCGTCTTGGATAAATCTTCACGAGTATATGTACGCTGGCTTCCGCTGTCCACAAGGCCATAGGCCTTTTGAGTTTCCCCATGACCCATGCCCTAGATGTTTGCAATAAGACATCAGAGTCAACGTGCGAATGAGAGCTCATATGCAGACGGCTTGCAGTTACGGAGCCTTCATGTTCTTTCTTTTTCGGTTTCCATTTGGGATCGCACACTGAAGAAACGTGTCTACCTCCGCATGCTCCGCACTTGACCTTTCTTGGCTAGATGCCCTCTTACGGTGCATCGATAACATCGCTCCTCGGCAGCCAATTTCTTCAACTTTTTTTCGTGCGTAATACTGCTGTCACAAACTGGAGTAGCGTGCTTTGTAGACCCACAAAACAGACAGTGTTTATCCTTAGCTTTCGACGAACACTGCAAGACTGCTGCTGTTGGTGGAGCGGCGTTCAAGTGCCTTTTCTCTTCGGGTGGTATTATGACCGCCATCGGTAGGCGCCATGCTGTCGCTGAGAAGCGTGGCCGGGCAGCGTTCCCACGCCTGGAACCCCAGTTTTCTTGGAACCATCGCCGAGAGCTGACGGGGGAGCGGCGCTCTTTTAATCCTCAAAGAGGTAGCCGGCTGGCCGGCTGCCTATGCCCACCAGGTATTGTCCCTGCTAGCCGGAGGATGAGACGTCGTGTCGCCACGAAGCTGTAAGCCGTTCCAGAGAGGACAACAAAGACGGCGTCTTCCTTTGAAGAAACGGCGACCGCCGCCACAAAGTGCCCTGCTAATTGAGCGGACAGATTGGCGGACCGTTTGATGTCTGCTGTCCGAAGCTTGGGACCCCTCGACCAGCGACACACACGACGAGCAAGAGCCCCTCTGGCGCCACCTTTCAGTGCAGTGATCTCGACTGAAAATTGGATGTTCACGTGCGCCGTGCATGCTCGTACCCCTCACCTGTTGTGTTTGTGTGATTGGTGTTCCCATCAAGAAGGAGGAGCCCGACTGGGCTTATAAGGACGCTGCAGAGTGCGGGACGTCGCTCTGAACCATGTAAAGGTTCAACCACCACGTTCGTAGTTTGTGAAGGCTCTGAACCATGTAACGGTTTAACCACCACGCTCGTGGTTTGTGAACTCTTAACCTCATGCTGTAAATATTTGTAAATAGTGCCATAAACCTGTTTGTTTTTTCGTATTCCCATCTTGTAAGCACTCATTTCCTCAACCCGAAGCTACACCACGCTACCACAAGAGACCGGGTTTTGTTTTCGTATCCTCCAGCGACCTTCCTTCCGACCCGCAACAACTGGTTGGCAGCGGTGGGATACGACTCACAACCCCGAGCCGTAACAACTGGTGGCAGAGGTGGGATACGACTCAGCACCCCGAGTCACAACAACTGGTGATCAACGGTGGGATTCGAAGCTACAAGTGACAACAACAGTCGGCCCAAGGGAAGCAGCTGGCTCGAGACATGGATCACGTATGGGTGAGTGCTTGGCTTTTCCTTTGAGTGAACCAGGTTTTAAAAGAGGGTTAAATTTTAGAATAGGTAGTTAACTTTGCCGAAAGACTCAGTTTCGCCGTTTCGGGAAGTTGTTTTGGAAGTAGCGAGCACTCAGTACAATCATGGACTTACGGGAGCTGCAGAAGTCAGACTTGTTGCTGTCAGACTTGTTGTGTGAGGAATTGGGGATCGATACAAAGGGTTTGGCACGAAAACCCATAATCATTCAAGCGATTAATGATTTGGAGGCTGATGATGAGGAACTAAGTGAAGAATGGGACCTCATCATCGAAAGAAAACTAAGAGCAGCTCAGATGGAAGGAAAGAGTGAAGACGAAAAACTAGGCCTCAAGAGAAAGTTTATCAAACAAGATAACGAATTCAGTAAGAGGCTGGGACCCCAGCGAGGAGTACTACGTCTCGAAAATGAGGCAGAGTTCGAGATGTCTAGGTACATGCAGCCATATGAGGTATCATGGGATATGGGCCTGTATCTTAGACTCTTTGAAAGAAAGTTTTGTCAACTGAAGTGTGAGCGAGACACCTGGTCTCAGAGGCTACGCACTGTTCTGCCCTGCGAGGCAGCGGATGTTGTTGCGCGACTCAGTGAGCAGCACGCGAACAACTATGAAGTTATCAAAGCAGAGCTGATCAGAAGATTCGGAACTTCTGTTAGCAAAAAGAAAGAAAGACTCGCACCAGAGTCTGAAAGTGAGGCGCGTCACAAAGCGCTGGAAGTTGAAGCACGTCATGAAGCACTCGAAACAGAGATCGCGCCAGAGAAGGGCCCGCGCATTCTAGAATCCATCAAGGTAGAATATGCTGAGAACGAGGCCGTGGCCGGTCTGGAGGTGGGGACGATGTCGAAAGACGCTCCTTGCGTGGATGAAGAGGGTGCCAGCAGCCCTAATGGGTTCAGTAAGAGGCTGGAAGCATTCTTCATGCCTCAAGAGGACGTTTAGACATCGTCAAATGTAGGCATCGATAGCACAGTGGCCGGTGAGGGCAAGAACGCCACGCTTCAGCAGGCAGCGATGCCATCGCAGAGGGCCCAGTTAATGATTATATCAGCGTTAACAAAGATAATTTGGCCCCGCAGTCCGTCGTGACACCGAGTTCAAAATGTTTGAGCGTGGGGAAAAATGTAGCACAAGCTCCAACGAGCTTCCCAACCCCTCAGTTCCCGACGCGACTTGATGATGGCATCGAGAAAAAGGGGGCAAGCAAACATCGCCGAAAACGAAAGAAGCGGAAGCGCACTGCACTGCGTAGGCCTAAGCCAGGTCCCACTCCTTCCCAACAAAGATGACAGGCTATGCCGTTAATCCATTTCAAGAAACGTCAATCGTGGCGTTCATGGAGGCACAAGCGGCGAGCCAGGTGTAGAGGGGGAAAAGGAGGGACGTCACCCAAACGAAGCGCGCGGTTCAGTTCGACGACTTCGGAAAAGCGGCCTTTCCCGAAGGGTATAAGTCGAAAGGGCAGAGTGGCTAAATACCGTGCAGGGGTGAATACAAAGAGAAAATGGCACAGGCTTCCCCCCAGCTTCTGGCGTCTCTTGCACATTCCTGAGTGGAGCCGGCCTAAATGCAGAATGAGGCGTGACGGCAGGACACAGCCTAACGTTCGTGTGTTTAGTAGCCTCCGGCGTGCAGGAAAACCACCGGGACCGCGACCCCATCGTGTACGATTAAAGGAACCATGAGAAAAGGGGGAACGGTCAGTTCGAGTTGCACAGGCGTGTCAAATATTGTTACTCAGTGTTGCATTGGAAATGCAGATTTGAGCCACTTTAAATTTGGTAGGTTACGTGATGCGGTGGAAAATTTTCAGAAGGAAAACCGCCGAGCCAAAGGCTGAAAGTCAGCATTGAATTGGTTTAATCACGAGTGCGAAAATTTGCGTAAGGTAAAAACACAGAAAATGTGTCATTTTTCTAGTTTTTTTCAAAGGTTTAGTGTGACATCGTATGCCTTCACTGCCATGGGGATGTGGCGTGAATGAGCATTTGAGGAAAATGTTAGCATAAACCGAATGATTTCATAAATTGATGAAGTTTGGCGCGACACAGTGGAGTTGTCGTTGTGCGCATTGAGAAATGAAGGTCATCGGGGCCGGATCTTAGCATAAAACCTGTGCATTATTATGAGTATAGCACATCGGATTATTTTTGTGTTGTACACAGAGGGTTACAACGTAACGTAAGAATAAGTCATTAAGACAAACTGTGAGGGATTATGCATCTGGTTAACAGTACCATGTAATTTGCAACGCTGTAGAACTGAGAGTAATTGTATCGCTCAGGAGAGCTCAGTGGGTTTTTTTCTCTCAGAAGCGTTTGCATAAGCAGGTAACTTTAAGCAAATGAGCCGTTTAAAAAGCAGCGTTTGTCTCCTAAGTTTTGTCGATGTTTTCTGCCAAGAATAATCGATTGAGTGATCATATGAGCAGATCAAGCTTTCTGCAACCGTTGAGGTAGACCGTTAGGTCACAGCTTAGGTTAAGCTTTCGGGAGGCTGGTGAGCTTTATGTCTCAGTGGTAGACAATTATGGGCGGCCGTAAACAAAGACGGACGTTCGGACAAAATTAGCACTCACTGAATCAGAGTTCCTGACTGAAGCTCTCAGCGGGACAGAACCGATGAAAGTGGTCAGCGATGAAAGGGAGTCTGCTGTTTTATATCAGGACGACAATGGTATCAAGCAAAGCTGGGCTTTGCTTGCGCCAGAATTTGAGCTCTCGTGAGATAACGTACTGCGCTTCAGGAAAGGAGTGCGCCTGCATTGTGTAGAGCATTCATCAGTGGCAGTGTTATCTCAGGGTGGCTAAATTTAAAGTAGAGACAGACCAGTGTCTCCTTACTTTGCTGCAAAGCGTGACATCAAGGAACAGTCGCCTTGTGAGGCGGAGCTTGATTCTTCAAAAATATCATTTTGACATTAGGTAAAAAAAGGGCAAATCGAATGGTAACGCTGACGCGCTCAGCCACTCTTTCTAAACCATTCTGGAGTGCTCTTGGTGTATCAAAATTGATATTTTTGTTTTTTCGTGCATCGTATGTAAATTTGTAAGGTAGCACGTCTGGTTTCTCAGCGCAAGTGAGTCCTGAGAGTTCTGAGTGTGAGCTTTTGTTAAAGCTAGTAATTAAAATTGGTTTGCTATCCCTCTTTTGGCTTGGTTTGTTCGAGGGGGGCTGAGTGCTTGCTTGTACAAATGGTCGAGTATCAGAGATGCTGTTGAAGATTCGGCAATCACCCGGACCATGCCACAAGCGAAGGCCAGTTCCTGGCATTCAACTACTGACCCTTTCGTCGTTCCTGCGAGCAGCAGTGTTGACTGCTGCCCTCCGTGACTCATCTGGCTAGGGGGAAGCTGTTATGACTGCCATCGGTAGGCGCCATGCTGTCGCTGAAAAGCGTGGCCGGGCAGCGTTCCCACGCCTGGAACCCCAGTTTTCTTGGAACCAGCGTCGAGAGCTGACGGGGGAGCGGCGCTCTTTTAATCCTCAAAGAGGTAGCCGGCTGGTCGGCTGCCTATGCCCACCAGGTATTGTCCCTGCTAGCCGGAGGATGAGACGTCGTGTCGCCACGAAGCTGTAAGCCGTTCCAGAGAGGACAACAAAGACAGCGTCTTCCTTTGAAGAAACGGCGACCGCCGCCACAAAGTGCCCTGATAATTGAGCGGACAGATTGGCGGACCGTTTGATGTCTGCTGTCCGAAGCTTGGGACCCCTCGACCAGCGACACACACGACGAGCAAGAGCCCCTCTGGCGCCACCTTTCAGTGCAGTGATCTCGACTCAAAATTGGATGTTCACGTGCGCCGTGCATGCTCGTACCCCTCACCTGCTGTGTGTGTGATTGGTGTTCCCATCAAGAAGGAGGAGCCCGACAGGGCTTATAAGGACGCTGCAGAGTGCGGGACATCGCTCTGAACCATGTAAAGGTTCAACCACCACGTTCGTAGTTTGTGAAGGCTCTGAACCATGTAACGGTTTAACCACAACGCTCGTGGTTTGTGAACTCTTAACCTCATGCTGTAAATATTTGTAAATAGTGCCATAAACCTGTTTGTTTTTTCGTATCCCCATCTTGTAAGCGCTCGTTTCCTCGACCCGAAGCTACACCACGCTACCACAAGAGACCGGGTTTTGTTTTCGTATCCTCCAGCGACCTTCCTTCCGACCCGCAACAACTGGTTGGCAGCGGTGGGATACGACTCACAACCCCGAGCCGTAACAGTGGACAGGCGCCTTTTTTTTTCCTTTCAATTCATGAGCTTCACTTCTTTCACGGCTTTCAACTTCCACGCGAAGATACGTCAGGAGTTCTTGCAACTCTTTCTCGTCTGTGGCTGTCGATGATGAGTAAGGCTGCTGTTGTCCCGAGCCTGCATTGTCTGTCGTAGACGGTGGTAACCTTAGGTTGGCTTCTTTTTGGTAAAAACCAACGATGATGTCAATTGGCAATGCCTTCAACAAAATATCCGTCATCATAGTTGCATAACCGGCAGGACTGACGTTTAATCCTTTCAGACCTCTGATATCACACTGCACATAATCCAACAGCTTTCGAAGATTGTAGGCGTCTTCCTAAGAATCAACTGCTGGTAGAGCGCGCAGTCGGCGTATATATGGTCCTGTACAATACGACGGTTATCTCCGAAACGACTTTTCAAAATCTCCATGGCATCGTCAGTCGGCCGTCGCTTGCAGTACAGAAATCGCGGTGGCTGCGTCCCCTTTCAGAACAGTTTTTAGACATTGAAACTTTTATCCTTTTGTCAGGTTTTCGTTTTCCTTATCAGCGGTCCTAAACTGCTTCCAAAACGAAGACCAGTTGTAGAGCTGTCCGTCAAATGTCTGCAACTGGAGTGTGGGAAGCTCGATTTCCTCGCGCGGTTGTGCGATTCTAGGGCATCTGAGAGGGCCTTGCAGGTAGAGACTGGGTTGTCGTAGGACAATAGGTTTGACGCGATTGCCACTCCCGAGCCATCAGCCGTCTCAGAATTTCTAGCGCCGCGTCTTGATATGTCAACAGAGCTTCAAACTCTGTAGCGAACTCGTCCTCTGGAATAAGGTCTTCCAGCTCGGCGTTAACTTTATCAAGTCTGCGTTGTTGCTTGTAGCCGTTCAATCAAAGATAAAATCTTTGCACTATCAGCACTTTCCATCACGGCTTTGGATTCATTGAGGAGACGCGTATTCATCTGTCGTCGTGCCGTTCGCTTCTCAATCAGTGCTCTGACGCGATTCATCTCGCTTCAACAATGCGTGATCATGCTCACCTCAATCGACTGTTGCTGTCACGGCGAAAAGCAGCGGCATATGTCCCTTCAGGATTTCCTTTCTGGCTTTCTTCAAAGGTTGCCGCTGTCCTCAAGACGTGCTGTTCTCCGTTAGAAAGTTCACGATGAGCACTGGTAGCATGTATTGTCCGGTTGAGTACTCCGGATGGGTTTCGGCACCACTTTGTGAAATAACTGGTCAAGGCATTTAAAGGAACAAGACTATATTTCATTATTTTCACATAGCAGTTAACAGTTGATGCTGATGCTGATGACCTCAGATGGATGGCGCTCACCCAAAGAGGGGGATGGGCTAAGAACCGGGCGGCAGGATACCTAAATGAAGCTAAAATGAAATTAAAGCCAATCTGAAAATTTAGTTTAGAGATAATACTGCCAATAAACAAAAATGTTTGCTGAGCAACCGGTCAAACGATCTCTTGCTCCTGATAGACATGGCTACGAATTATAAACTAAAGATCTGAAAAGGTTAGGGTTCACTAGCACGGTAATCTTTTAGCTGCATTGATGTAGTCAAACACAGTGGAGCTTATATCCCTGTGGCAGTAACCAAATGAAGTGCCGCCAAGTGATCAAAGTGCTCATACATTTAGTTGTATTCTTAGCTTCTGTAATGGGGCTACTAAAAATCTTTTTCTCTGATTATAGTAATGACGACAGAATAAAAATAAATGTTCAGTTGTTTCAATTTCGTTGCAAAAATTCACAGTGGTGACGCCTTGAGCCGAGCTTTGTTAAGGTAATAACTTAGTTGTGGGACTGCACAGCGCAATCTGGTATAAGTGACCTCTAACTGGCGAAATACACATCACTGTTTATTCCAGCAATACCTTAAATGCTCGAAATCTTTATATTCGTGGCGGACTCTTTTTTTTCTTTCTCTTCTTTCTTGAGAGTTCACGCGTTCATGTTCTCAAAGAAAGACAAATATTCAATAGGTGTGGGGCGACAAGCTCCTTTAGTGAATCCATTCTATGGTTACTTCAAAAAGTGTTGCAGGACCCCTTTAAAGAAGAGCGCCCACTTCTGACAAGAACAAAACAAGATATGTCATGCAAGAAGAACCATCAGATGAAGATCACTAGTTCCGTTTTGAACGTTGCATATACGAGATACCCCTTCCGTGTGGTCGGTCTTACACAGACTCAAACCCGCCGATGTTTCAATGATCGTGTTTCAATGTTTCAACAATCGATGCTTGTGCACCAGAACGGGCAGCAATCTCGACTTGCATTGCAAGAGATGCGATCATAAAAACTGTTCGCCTCATCTACAAAAAAGGTGAAACAAACATAAATTGGTCCTGGAGAACCAGCTTAGCAGACCTGTTCCGAAGGGGATCCACCGAAGTTGCTGGCCACGCCCATGCTGGATAAACATGGTCCTCCTTATATTCACATGCCTTCTGGACTGCTGAAAGCTGGACTGAGAGTTTGGAGCTTCTAAGCGCCCTCTCCCAGTCCTGTTCCGTGCTTAACTTTGCGCTACGTAATGCTGGGAGCTCCCAGAGCATGTGAGGAGTGTGCAATTGTTTGTTCTTCAGCTAGGGCATCTTGGGTTTATGCCTTCATCAAAGGAACTGAACGTGCTACGAGACGAGAACGAACCTACCTGCAGCATCGCAAAAGCCGGCGACTGCGGTCTAGTGAGCTTGGAATACGGGAGAGGGTACCTCCGCCTTGACAGCTTGTAGTGGGAACTTGGGAAGTAACTTCGTTGAAAGTTCCTTGTAGATTCCTGAATTTCTCTCTGAACTCGCCTCCGAACCCGCCCGCACCGCCGCGGCTCGTGATTTCTCGCGCACGGTTATGAGAAAGTTCATCGAAGTTCGGAACACTCGGTTGAACCGCTGAGACCGTGTGGGCTGGCCGTGTAACACCGTGCAGCGAATAGCACCGTTCGCCGCACGCGGCGTTTTTCGGTCGCTCGAAACGCGCTTTGCGTTTCCAGCTCTATAGTTGCAAGCGTGCACGGTTTAGAAAAAATGCTATTTGGTGAAAACACAAAGAAAAACGCACGTTTTCCCACTATTTAAACTTCTCGAGTAACATCCTAAAAAAAGTATCAACTAACCGGTTGAAATATGCTTTAGGGGCACGACACCGCTATCGCGTTCAACTCTTAAAGGAGACGCTTAAGGATCCCCAAAATTTCTTGAAGGTTTTTTTTTGGTGGAGAAAAACGAGCCCGCAATATATCGCATACGATAGGACTATATGAGCAAGAGATATGAGAATATGAGAAAGAGATATAACAATATACCGATATAAGTAAGAGATACTGTGAAATAAGCTTGCTAGATAACATTCAGCGAAAATCTATTCGTTTCATTTTTCATAACTATAGCCGCAACTTCTCGCCGACCACAGCCCTTCAATCATTAAACATCCCATCACAACTCTCGCGATACCAAAACGAAGCTCTAAAATTTGTATACGGAATTATTAACTCCTCCTCCGGCCTTGGTCATGGTAACCTCATCACATTTACTGATGATAGTTGTACACGCAGTTCTCACGCTTTGAATGTAACACCTTTCTTTGCTCGTACTAATACCTTTAAATACAGTTTTTTTTTCCGCGTGCAATAGAACTGTGGAATGCCCTGTCTGGTAGCATTCGCTCCTTACCACTAACCGACTTCATAGTTGCTGTCGATGAACATCTTACTGACGCGTAATTAACTTCATTTTTACTTTTGCTTTGTTACGAGTGTACTTGCTTCACAATTTGTATTATTTCTTTGTATTTTTTCTCTGTTGCCTAGTATTATATAACGTCCCATTCCTGCGATAGCCCTGAATAGGGCTGCAGTATGTATAAATAAATATGACGAATGTACCAGCGATATGACGAAAACTTGGCTTCGGGGACTGTTTTACCATAGTGCTCACACATGCACACTTGAGCCACTCTATATTGATGTTTGTGTCTCCATACACCGGATGCTTGCAAAGATTGTCGACTGAGCTCATACACGTTACTTTTTTGTATTTATTTTTTAGTGCTTTGCTTAGCTGCAAGTACCAGCATGCAAACCGGTGAATTATCAACTGGAGAGTACGTGCAGGTGTCCTTCGAGGAGCTTGACTTAAGAACTTTTTGTTTTCTTCCTTTTAGTTCTCTAATTAACGTAATTTTTAAGTTAAGTGCCAGTAGTTGCAAACGCAGGGTGTAGTGGTGGAGAGCCAGGGATGATTCAGAAGCCATTAATTATTTAGATGATAGAAGCTCAAACGGCGGAATACTGAGAGATCACGTCAGTGCTTTAACACATCCCCTATCAAAAGGTACCGACGAATGTGCAGCCAGCAATCGTAGTACAGCTGGTCCAACAGTAGACGACGGTCCTTCCGCGCTTCACATTCCACATGTCCCTGGACGACGCCAGTCATTTTCATGTATTCGTGCACGTTCATGAAACGCACGAACTTCTGCGCACCTCGGATCAAGTCGTCAGCCTCTTCTTTCGCAGCCACCCTCTTTCGAACGTTGGCGATGAGAACCGGCTCCTCGGAGACGCACTCGAAGGCGCATGCGCAGTACCAACTGCGGTCTCCCATAACGAACCTGGTTGCCCTGTCGACGAGGCTGCCGTTACGCCGCACGAGCTCCTGGACTGCGCACATAACCTGGGTGGGCCCATCGCAGAATGGAAGTTCCAGGCGAAGTAAATTGTAGCTGTGCTGAAGACCGATCAGTAAACGGTCTAGAAACACGTGCATGGAAGTATTCATGCCGCTGACGGAGAGTTCTCGAAGCTGTCGGTTGTTCGAGGCGGCGTCTGCGAGCACTTGACAATCCCTGTCACCTAAAGAGGTCTTAAGATACAGGTGTATACTCGTGATTCTTGTGTTGGAAGACACCGCCACGATTACGTTGGACATAGACTGAACTGCCGCCTCTTCGTTATCAATAAATGAAGGACTATGTTCAGAAAATTCGGTAAGCAGCATAAATTCAGTGATTCTGTGCGATTCGGTAATGTAAGCCGCCAATGACGCTAATGCACCCTCGTCGAATGAGTAGAGGCTGACGCACAAAGAGGTGAGGTGGTAGCAAGAAGCAGCGACTTCAAAAAAGTTGCGCAGAACATCAAGGTTACGATGAGAGTGCCCGAAAGTGACGTTGAATGATTTCACTTCCCGACATGCGGGGAGTATCCAGGCATCTTCCAGCACAACATCGTAGTCTTCGATGTGGACTCTTCCATCAAGGCCGCAATCCTTTACGGCGCGACAAACTTCCACCAGATCGATGTCATTGGGGAAATAGCGCAAGGCCACGCTCTGAATGCTGTTACCCTTCGCGAGTGCTTTGAGTAGAAGGCAACACTCCCTGCTGGAGAACCATGACAACTCCACCTCCAGCTTCTGCAGTGTACTGTTTTCCTGAAGCGCCTTGGCCCAACCACGAACGCTTGTGTTTGCACGTGTGCGCAGAAAGTCAGGGTCACTTAAGTCCATTCCAAACAGGAACTTCAAGTTGCAGATGGACCGGCTTTGGGTTACGACTTCCAGCAGGGAGAAGAAGAGCATGCGAGTTACAAGGCCGTACAACGTGAGATCTTCCAACGTCTTAACCCCGCGGATCACTCGGGCTAGCTTGTGCAACTCGGCAATGTAGATGCTGAATAGACAAATTCTGATGCTAAGCTTTCTAAGTATGGAGTTGCTCTTCGTGAGGTATCGCACGAACGGCCCTATTGTTCCTCTGTCGGGGCCCGAATGGAAGAAGGTGTCTCCGAGGGCCAGTTCCTGAATGGTGTCATTGTTTACGAGGGCTTCGATCAATTTCTTCGCCATCAAAGGGCTTATCTTCAAGTCCATCAAGTCAAGCGATACCAGTGTGGCATTTTCCTTTTCCAGCAAGCGGACGGGAATAGCCAACGCAGCGATGGATGTCGCGTGGTCCTTCAAGAACTGAAATCTGGCTTTGGTGCCTCCCGCTCGATCGGAAACTTGAGGTGGGTCCTCCACAGTGCCCTCGATGTTGAGCCTTTTGAGGTTTGACGAGCGCGCCAGTACATCTACCATGGGAGGCGAGCTAACCATGCCGTAGTTGGACTCCAGTGAAACGATGCATCGATGTGATTCGAGAAGTCGGTGCAACAGCAATGGTGCCGATGTTTGGTTGTTGGCGCATTCGTCGCAGTCTGGCCATTCCTCGCAGACACGTGGCACTGCAACAACGCTCAGCTCCCCGAGCTCGTCGCGAATATCTTCTCGGAGCTGAAGGCGTGCATGCCACAAGGTTTCGTTGCAGGTGGTCAGGTGTTGCACCAGTTGACAAATGTGGGTCCCCTGCTGCGTGCACGCCAGATCAAGCAGCTCATGAGGAAATGCCTTGCCTTCCATACGGGATGGTGCTTCAGGCTCGCTTGCTTGCCCTCACCTTTGGTCTGGATCTTACCCACTGAGGGGGATCGAACAAAAAGCCGGTGTTTAATGTAAGTGGGTTGGTTGATTGGTTCCTCAACATTTTAGCGCAACCCATCCTGGGTGACAGGCCACGAATCGGATGGTGCCTTGTTTATCAGACTATGCAAGGCAAAAGAAAAGTGATTAGTTGATTCTTGTTTACCTGAATATTGCGATTTTGACATCAAAGAAATTAACAAAACTAAATTATTAGAATTTTTCTGAATGACCTCATAATATTATTTATACAAAGGGATTTATTAGGTTAAACTGCTGCTGTGTATTAATGGAGTTCTAAATATAAGCCAGCTTTGGGAAGAGACCTGGTCAATGGCTTAGCAAGGTAATCTTTTTGTGTCACACGGGAATACGAAGAGGGCCCCGCAGGAAATTCTAATGAAGCAGCCCCAAAAAAACGACAGTATTCTAAGCAGGTCCCAATAGCTCTGACGATGAAGGACCCTTTGCGTATCCAGATATTTACGGACTCCAGGGCTGCCGCCCGGACGTTATAGCCTCTGGAGTGATCTCCATCATCATCATTCCATAGAATGATGGGGGTGATCCTGGGATGAAATGCCCCTATTCAGTGAAGGGAATTGGCCAACAGACGGGCGGTGAAACGAGATAGTTGTGTGTCTCCTACACTGCTTAACCTGAGAATAGCGACAGCCTGGCTGGAGATCACTCTTGAGGCTAACATCCGGACGGCAGCCCTGTAGTCCGTAAATATCTCAAGACGCAAAGGGTCTCTCATCGTCAGAGCTATCGCGACCTCCTCTACTACAAAAGTAGACACTTTCTTGATGGAAGCAGAGTTGAGAGCGCTACCGCAATGATCAACCACGATGGCTGTAAAGCTATCGGAGCGGCCACACTACACCGCATCGATGAAAGACCCCTCCCTTTTCAGGAGATTGAGCTACAAGATAAAGCAGATATTTTGCCCGTGCCTTTTGCTGGCCAACATTGTACTGCAAATGAACGTTATGAGGGAAGAGTGCCACCTCGTACGTACCCTTCACTATTTGTGATGGAAGTTACTTAGTGATAGAACGCGTCTGTCACTACTAACTGTTTTTCGTCATATTTTCCACGATTCCTGGGACGCTCCCTGCGTCCCGCCTTGTGGCGATGGCAGCGGCGACTTCTACAGGCCCACGTGGTCAAATGTCAGCGCCCTCAAGCCCTTCTGTGGCTCAAGGCTCATGGTCCATCACCAGCGACGGCTCAAGAGATGCTCCTGCTCTCGTGCACATGGACGAAGAACGAACTGCTGGCCCGTCTGGCTACAGCTCAGCATTTGTAAGCTCCGCAAGGAAACGAGGCTCTTGGAGCAGCTCCAGTGAAGACACGGACATCTACTCAGTCGACGGCGACGACTCATCAGATGGCAGCTTCGTGTCTGTGATGAGCCGCAAGGCCAAAAGGAGGCTAATCAAGACGTCATCACCAGCAAGCACGTCAACCGTGAAGGCAAGGAATGAACGCTGGCCGCATACCATTCTCTTCATGCCCGTGGATCCTTCCGCCAGCCTTCGAAAATTGAACAGGCAAGCCATTTCTAATGTTCTTGAGGGAATAGCGCAGAATGAAATCAAAGAGGTCCGGCTGAACACACGTAAGAACGTTTTAGCCGTTGACACAACACATGCAGATACGCTGCAGAAGCTTCGAATGATGACAGAGTTTGGAGATGTCAAAGTACGAGCGGTCGTACCGATGACTGGAACCTGCACTGCAGGTGTCATTTACGACATTGACTTGGCAATCCCAAACACGGATCTACCCATTCTGATAAAACCAGCGTACGAAGGAGTGGTCATTAAGCATATAAGCCGCCTCGGGAACAGCCACTGCGTTAAGCTAGTCTTTGAGGGCGACTCAATCCCTACGCACGTCAAGGTAGGACATTTCCGGCATGTGGTACGGCATTTTGTCCCAAAGCCGCTTCAGTGCCACAAGTGCTTCAAGATCGGTCATGTCAAGGGCGTCTGTACAAACTCCACCGTATGCCCCCGGTGCGCGGAGGCGCACACGGTAGACACCTGTTGTGCAACAACTTATAGGTGCGGCAATTGTCGAGGTACGCATGAGGCCACGTCTAAGGAATGCCCAAGACTCAAGAAAGAAATGGGTATCCTGAAAGAAATGGTCAGGGATAACTCAACCCATAGAGAAGCTTCACAGAAAATCCGGCGTCGACGTCGCCACCAACGGAAGCGCTCCAGTCATGGTGATATTCATGCACCACTTCGGTCTACACCACCATCAACATCTAGTAGAAAGCCAGAGAGTACAAGAAAACCTCCACCGGCGAAGCCTCTCTCCCCTGAAGACTGGCCGGTGCTTGCGAACGCACGGCCTTCCGAGCAGCCCTCCCGCTCTCTGCTCCCAGTGAAAGCCAATGCTGCTGATGACGAGGCTCCAAACGCAGATCGTCAAATTATTCCTATGCTGCGATCCATTGTGAGTGTCATCAGAAGTCTTCTGACAAGCATCGACACGCCAACTGCTAGGAGTGGCCTACAGGTGCTGGACGCGTTGAGTCCGGTCCTTGCAAGCCTCCAGTAAAGCCATGGCCGACAATAACAAGTCGTTCCGTCAGGAGGTCAGAGAAGCGTCCATCTTTCAGTGGAACGCAAGAGGTCTGAGATCTCGCATATCTGATTTTCGCCAGTTTGTTCATCTGCACCGATTTCCCATCATGATTATATGTGAACCGAAATTATCGCACCCAATCAGATTATCCGGCTACGAGTCATTTTTCTCTTCAAGTGACATCGGAAGTAGCAAAGTTGTTGTATTTATTCGCCGGGAGCTTACTTACGTCGTCCAGCCAGTGCAACCTCACGACAGCAATCAGTACGTGTGCTTGTCTGTTAAAAAAGGAAAAGTGACATTCGCACTTCTAGGCGTGTATATATCCCCATCAGGTCATTTCGACGCCAACAAACTAGACGGCATATTAAGGGCACATCCGGGTCCGTGGGTTATCACCGGGGATTTCAATGCGCATCATCCCATCTGGGGAAGCTCAAGGCTTAATTCAACGGGACGACGTCTAGCATCATTGGTATCCAGCCATGGTCTCGTCCTTCTGAATGATGCCAGTCCTACGTTTTTACGAGGCACTACATATAGCAGCTGCCTTGATTTGTCCTTTGTTTCACGCCGATTTGCTACACGGGTAAAGTGGTTTTTGGACATTGAAACACACGGAAGCGACCACATCCCCACTTACCTGAAGATCAAAGGTATTTCGAACACGTACTCCTCTACCACAACACAAAGAATAGATTGGAGTGTGTTCAAGACTCAACTTGAGGATGCTTGTGAAGAAGGCCTGTCCAATGGTCTTCAGCAAGCTATTAAGGAAACTGCACATGCGACTACGCGCACAATAATACGCTCTTCGAAGTACTCTGAATATGACCTCGAGCTGGAGCGACTTCGTGCGATACGCCGTCGTGCCGAAAGACGATACCGACGCACCAATTCCACAGACGATCTACGGACAGCCCGGCGCATCCAAAAGAAGATACAACGGCGCCTTGACAAATTAGACACCCAACGATGGAGGAAATTTTGTGCGTCGCTAGATCCTCATAAACCGATGTCTCAGATATGGAGAATTGTGCGAGGCCTACGTTCTGTTCCAGAGCAGCGTTTTCCCTTCAAAGCCCTTGCACTTTTTCATCGCCGGCATGAAATTGAGGTAGCAGAAGATTTCTGCGCTATGACCGTGGGCCAGACAGCGTACACAAGCCTACATACAGTGAATCAAATCCCACACTCACGGGACCCACGCATGGATCTACCGTTTACATCACAGGAGCTCGATGCGGCGCTCGTCTTATGTAATAAGTCGTCGTCAACTGGCCCGGATGACATCTCATACAAGATGCTGTTCAACCTTGGTAAACGGGCACGAGAAACACTCCTTAACATCTTCAACGATTCCTGGCAAGCTGGCGTCGTTCCGCAAGATTGGAAGATTAGCCGCTTGGTACCGATCCTTAAGCCTGGCAAATCTCCCCTGGACATTGCCTCTTACCGACCGATCGCACTCTCAAGTTGCGTAGGAAAGGTAATGGAGAGAATGATCTTGGCCAGGCTTGAATGGTACCTGGAATACTATGAGATATATCCGAACGCCATGGCTGGTTTTCGCCGTCACCGATGTTCGATCGACAATGTTATAGATCTCGTCACATATGTCCAGCGACAAAAGCAGGTAAACTACTATCTGCAGCCATGTTCCTTGACGTAAAAGGAGCATACGACAACGTTCTACATGACGCCATCCTCGAAGCCATTGAGTCAGTGGGCCTAGGCGGACAACTGTATTGTTGGACACGCAGCTATTTACAAGGGCGGACCTTGTTTGTGAACACTGCAGATGGTCCAACTTCCCAACACCCAACGCATCGTGGAGTCCCGCAAGGTGGCGTCTTGAGTCCAACCCTCTTCAACCTCGTTCTCATTGGACTTATAGAACGATTACCAAGTGTGGTCAAGTCATCCGTGTACGCTGACGACATCTGCGTCTGGACATCTGGCGTGACAAGGCCTCAGGTACGCGCAAGACTTCAGAAAGCTGTGACGTTGGTATCATTGTACCTCAAGGACCAGGGTCTTAAAATCTCGCCAGCGAAATGTGCATTGATTGCTTTTAGTCGAAAGCCAATGAGACCATACGCTATATCAATCGATGGCCAAGTCATACCGTATGTCAAGACGCACAGATTTCTAGGCGTATTCATTGATAGGGACCTCTGCTGGGGCCCACATGTGGCCCACTTGAAGAAGAGGCTAACAGAAATTGCTAACTTATTCAAGTATCTCGGAGGAAAAACCTGGGGGACTTCAGTACATGCAATGATGCAATTGTACAAGACGCTTTTTCTTGGCTATTTGCGCTACAGTTTGCCTGTGTTGACCAACATCTGTAGAACCAACATTCGGACTCTCGAAAGTATCCAGGCCATGGCTCTGCGAGTTTGTCTGGGGCTACCGCGATGTTCATCATCAGCTGAGACAATCGAGATCGCTAATGACTATCCGCTGAAGACGCATATCATGATGGAAGTGCTCAGAGCACACGTAAGGCATCTTACTCGTGCCCCTGCCCATCATCTAGCTTCACTGCCAGAAGCCCGACCACGTGCCTCATTCTGCCAGACAGTCTTGTCATATCACACACACATTCCTGCGGGATATACAACTCCATCGAGGATTTCAACTCCCCCATGGAGTATGACCTGTGCACATGTTGAACTCACGGTTCCAGGCATAGGGTCAAAAGCCCGGCTCTCGTCTCCAGCGCTAAAGCAGCTTTCCCTTCTCTTGTTATATGAGAAATACAGTGACCATACTCATCTGTATACTGACGCTTCAACTAAAGTGGATGGGTCTGCAGGGTCGGTGATCTTTCCTGCAACAGCGACAACGGTGAAGTTTCGTTTATCCCACCAGACATCATCGACAGCTGCGGAACTTGCTGCTCTACGTAGCGCAATTGAAGTCATTAAACACCAAGAAGCCAAGAAATGGAGCGTGTTCACGGACTCTAAGGCAGCACTACAGTGTTTGACATTCGCCTTACGCCGGGGACCTCATGAACAACTAGTGCTGGAAATTAGAGAGCTGCTTCACCACCTCTTCGACGAAGGACACAGAATCACGTTTCAGTGGATTCCAAGTCACTGCGGCATATTGGGCAACGAACATGCCGATGCAGCTGCCCGATCAGCACACGAAAATGGTGAAGAAAAATCTATACCATTTTCAAGGACTGATGCTGCAATGACCATCCGAAAAATCGCTAATGCAGAATTAACATCCCTGTGGAACACCGAGTGCTTACGGCACACGCGACTGTGTAGACTGGACGCGTCTCGTCGACTCCGGCCTCCGTCTGGACTCTCCCGACTCGAGACAACGGTGCTTTGCCGACTATGGCTTGGTGTCGCCTTCACCAAAGCTTTCGCCTACCGAATCGGCATGGAAGACAGTGCTGCTTGCGGTCATTGCGGCAGCGATGAAACTATAGAGCACGTTCTCTGTCACTGCCCTCATTACAGCGTTCAAAGACGGCAACTAGCTGCTGCGTTAGCTCGCCTTGACGACAGACCTTTGTCTGAACAATCAGTGCTGGAAAGAAGACATGATTTGTGTGCTCACAGAAAATCAGTGAAGGCCCTACTGAACGTTTTGCGTGGCAGCGGCCTATTGTATAGACTGTAGCACCCCAGCTTCCCCCCCCCTTTTTTTTTTCGCGCGCGTCTATTTCCCTCTTCGCTTTCTTTCCAATCTTTCTTCCCCATTCCCCCTTCCCCTAGTGCAGGGTAGCAAACCGGATGCTCCATTATCTGGTTAACCTCCCTGCTTTTCCCTCATTTTATTCTCTCTCTCTCTCTCTTGTGGGAAGATCATCTGTTCCGCATCCGTATGATGGCACCCTAGCTACCGTAGCACACGCTGCCCAGCCTTCGTGGAAGAGTGCAGTGCGACCACGAGCTGTCTGAGCCTCAATCACCTCCTAGGTGTTGTTCTGCATGCCTATACTCATAAACCTAATTGCACCGATGCTCAAGGGAAGTCCTAGCATTCGCTTGATACTTTTGCGCATTAAAGTGTCAAGTTTATTCTCCTCGCGTTTCGACCGATTTGGCGATAATGCTACTTAGTTGATGTGGCTCACGAGGAACGCATGGTAGAGCCGTAGGAGATTAGTTTCCCTCAGCCCTTTCCTGTGGTTTTATATCCTTGATGTCAGCCTGAGCATGGCCTCAGCATGTCAGCCTTGTTACGAGCCGCGTCGGTAGCCGCAGCGGACCCGGTAGGTAGCATGGAGCTGGGTGGTGGTCGTCATTCCGCAGGCCACGGGGACGTTCAGAACTCTCGAGAGCTGAGGCAGAGGGACAGGCGTAAAGGAAAACTTAACAAGACGTTTATTTGCAACATGTTGGACAGTAACTTCGAACGACGACTCTTCTCGCGACACTCTCCTGTTTTCTTCTGGCGGACTGCTCCCTTTGCCTCGCCGTGCAGTTCCGAATATATAGGCGGAATGTCTCTTCGGGGAACCAACCACTCATGGAGAGCACAACACAAGTGTCCCTTCACACACGTGGCAGATGCACGTGGCACACGTGCGGGGACTCGGAAGCGACCACGCAGGAGAAATTCACGGCAGTTCCTACTGTAGCACACAACCGGCCTTCCGCACATTCCAGAGGGGCCCGCCCGTAGCCACTGCCCCGCAGGCAAAGCGCACAGCCGAGACAAACAGAGCCGGTGCAGGTGACAACCCGCCCCCACACAGAATGTCCGAGATTCCAGAGGGGCCCGCCCGTAGCCACTGTTCCGCAGGCAAAGCGCACAGCCGAGACAAACAGAGCCGGTGCAGGTGACAACCCGCCCCCACACAGAATGTCCGAGATGACGAGAAGGCACGCTTGGGGGCATCCGGCCCAAGGACTTCGTTACTGTTTTGTAACAGCTTCCCCGGCGGCCGGCCGAGACCTCGACGTACGAAGGTCATCCACCTTTGTGGGGAGAGGTCGATGAAGACAATGCTGGTGTGCTGAAGCCGTGGACACCTCGATGCGGCTCTGCTGCAATCCTCTGGTACCCTGGTGATCTGCAGCCTCTGGTAGCGTCGTCCGAAATTGGAGAAAGGCTCCCGCTCCGCTGGCCAACATTCCTTCTCGAAAGACAGCACATGTGTCCACCACGCGAGAAACACAACTGCCAAGCAGGCAAGCGCCCATACTCTCTTCCTGAGACCCACCAGGCTTTTTAATTCATCCAAAACGACCTGTTCTTCATTACAATAGCAGCAGCAATTCTAACAACCCAACCTGAAATAGGCTGCTCAAATTCACAAACACGTGTCGTGATAAAGCACAAATACAAAAAAAGCAATTGTAAACCTGTCACACACAAAAAAAATGGAACCTAAATACCCAAGCCAGATTACCTGACGTCATCAAGATCCCTAGAAACAACGACTTAAGCCGTCAGCGTTGCCATTCAATTTGCCTCTCTTGTAACGAATTTCGAAAGAGTATTGTTGCAATAGCAAGCTCCAGCGAAGTAGCCGGCCGTTCTTATGCGACATCGTTTGCAACCACGTGAGGGGACAGTGGTCCGTCTCGATAATAAACTCTGATCCCGCGAGATAGCATGCGAGCTTCTGAACCGCCCATACAACACAGGCGCATTCTTTCTCTGAAGCGCTATAGGCTTCCTCCCTTACAGTTAGTTTGCGGCTTGCATATAGCACGGCATGTTCCTCTCCTGCGTCGTTTCTCTGACACAATACTACGCCCATGCCGCGGTCACTTGCATCGCACTGAACCACGAAGGGTCTAGCGTAGTCGGGGGCTTGAAGTACAGGTTGGCTCATGAGCGCATTTTTCAGCGCTAAGAATGCCCTCGCTTTCTTCTCATCCCACTCCAGAATTTGAGGTTCGGTTTTTCTAAGAGCGTCAGTAAGCGGGCTGGAAAGCTCTGAATAACGGGGAATGTAATGCTGGTAGTACCCTGCCAATCCTAGGAACGACCGCACATCTGTCTTTGTCCGGGGCTGCGGAAAATTATTAACTGCCGCCACTTTGACATCGGAAGGTCTGCGGTGGCCCTGCCCCACTATGTGACCCAGGTAAGTAACCTCTGCTCGGCCAAGTCGGCACTTCCGAGCCTTCACGGTCAGACCTGCTTCGCGGAAACGTTGAAGCACTGCTCGCAAGTGGGTGAGATGTTCGGACCATGACCCTGAAAATACTGCTACATCATCCAGATAAGGCAGGGCAAACCCCTCTAAACCCCGCAATACCTTGTCCATGAGAGCCGAGAAACAGTAGCGGGCATTCTTTAAGCCGAAGCTCAACACCTTAGGGCGGTATGTTCCTATGGGAGAAATGAACGCCGCATATCTGCTGGCCCTTTCGGCCAAAGGCACCTGCCAATAACCCCGAACGAGGTCGAAGGTAGAGATGTACTTAGCACTGCTTACTGCCTCAATTCTTTCCTCTATATTTGGTATGGGGTAGGTCTGATCCTTCGTTATGTGATTCAACCTCCGGTAATCAACGCATGGTCGCGGATCTTTCCCAGGAACCTCCACTAATATAAGCGGAGAGGTATAATCGCTTTCACAAGCTTCAATCACATTGAGCTCGAGCATTCTTTTAATCTCGGTCTCAATAATGACACGCTGACGCGGCGACACTCGATACGCCTTTGACCGCACGGGCTGAGTGGCCGTAAGCTCTATGTCATGCACTACCAAATTTGTTCGGCCCGGTTTCTCCGAGAACATGTCCTTATATTCTATCAGGAGGCTTTCTAGGTCACGCTTCTCGTTAGCTGTGAGCTCAGCTACCTCAACCATGGCCTTGAGCGTTTGACCAGCATTATCCTCTTTTCTTTCCGCTCCCGAAAAGGGGAAATCTAGTGGTGGCTTTTCGGGCACGTTTAGCGCGCCATGTTTACGACAACCTCTCTCTCTCGATACGGTTTGAGCAGATTGCTGTGGTAGATCTGGTGCGTCTTACGTCTACCTGGCATCCTTACCAGATAGTTTGTGTCGGACAGCCTTTGAACGACTTCCGCCGGACCTTCCCATTGGACATCTAGCTTATTCATTGGTGAAGGTTTCAGCCGCATTACTTGATCTCCAGCTTCAAACCGGCGTGATCTTGCCGACCTGTCGTAGTAGCGTTTGGCCCGAGCCTGTGCCTTGCTCACCTCATCCCCTGCCAGCTCCTCTGCTCTATGCAACCTTTCTAGCAGAGTTAGCACATATTCAACCACCGTAGGGTCCTCCGCTCGCCCTTCCCATGAATCCCGAAAAATACGGAGTGGGGGTCGCAGAGAGCGACCGTAGACCAATTCTGCCGGGGTAAATCCAGTGGCTTCATGAGGTGCAGTCCTGAGCGCAAACATAGTTGCTGGCAAGCACACATCCCAGTCGACTTTGTGCTCGAAACAGAGTGCTCGAAGGACGCGTTTCATTACCGAGTGTAACTTTTCTACTGGGTTTGACTGGGAGTGATACACCGAGCTGTGGATTAATCGGATTCCACATTTCTCTAAGAAAGTTGTAGTCAGTGCACTCGTAAAAACGGTTCCTTGATCGGACTGTATTTCAGTGGGAAAACCAACGCGTGCGAAAATAGACAACAGCGCGTTTACCACTTCTACCGAGCTCAGTTCCTTTAAAGGCACTGCCTCAGGAAACTTGGTCGCGGGACAAATTAATGTTAAGACATGACGGTAACCGAATGTTGTTGTTGGAAGAGGCCCTACTGTGTCGATCACGAGTCGTCGAAAGGGTTCAGTGATCACTGGCACGAGCTTCATTGGGGCACCAACCTTATCCCCTGGTTTTCCTACACGCTGACAGGTGTCGCAGGTACTGACAAAATTCTCTATTTCTCGGAAACAACCCGGCCAATAGTATTCCTGCAGCAGGCGATCCTTCGTTTTTTTGACCCCCAAGTGACCCGACCATGAGCTACCGTGAGCTAAGTGTAAAAGATCACGGCGGTAACGTTCCGGTACCACTAACTGATCAAACTGCACCCGTCTGCGATCTAGATACTTACGATAAAGTATCCCGGCCCTGTTCTGATGCATCACGTTTTTCTTTGAAATACCCTCCTTAGTCTGACTCCTTATATTTTGAAGAGTGGGGTCTGCTCTTTGCTGCTCTATAAGGGACGATCGATCCACTCTCAGCAAAGTCTGCAGGCTACTAGATGCAGGAGTAATCATTTCCTCACACACACTTCCAGATTCAAGAGGGTCTTCCTCGTTTTCATCCGCGCCTTCATCGCTCACTTGATCAGTGCTTGTTGTGATCGTGTCTACCGTGTTCGTGGGCTCTCCATCTCCGGCTTTCTCGGTGATTCTCGAGGGAACATCGAGCGGTGCGGCTCTAGTTGCGAGTTCTCGCGCCTTTGAGCGAGTGTGCGCGCACACAACCCCATCCCCGTACGCTAGGTTCTTCTGTGCTAGTAACCAATCGGATCTGTTTGAAAACAAGTATGCATACTGCTTTGGCAAATAAGCAGATACTGCAGCCTCTGTGTGCAATGCGCCAAAGGGGCCCTCGATGCATACCTTAGCAATCGGAAGGCATACGCTTGATGGTTCCGCTGCTTGTTTAATCCAAGCGCACTCTCCTGTGAAATGTTCAGCTTCAACATACAAGGGATGGACCACGTCCATTGTCGCTGCCGAATCCCGCAGCACGCGACACTCTTTTCCATTTACTATCAGCTCTCTGATATATGGCTCCAGCAGTCGCATGTTTTCACCCTCGCTGTCGACTGAGAGGCAAACAACTTTTGGACTCTTGCAGACGGCCGCAATGTGACCTGGCTTGTGGCATTTATAGTACACAAGTGGTCGCCTCTTTTCAAACGCACTGTTTTGGTGCTTTTCCTCAACCGTGGTCTCATTACTTACCTCCCGTTGCTTTTCGGGATCAGTGTTGCGCTCTCGATTCTCTTGAACTCAATGTCCCCTCCACCCAGTTGCCTTTTTGATTTGGCCCTCCCACTGGGGAATTTCTCTTCTATCAAGCGCGCGGCGCGAAACAAAATCCTCCGCTAGCTCCGCCGCCCTCGACACAGTGGTTACCTCCTCCCTGTCTTGCACCCAGAGCCTAACGTCTTGGGGCAAACAACTGTAAAACTGCTCGAGTCCGAAACACTCCACGATTTTCTCTTTATGCTCGAACGCCTTCGCCTCTTTGAGCCACTCCCTCATATTAGACATTAACTTGTATGCGAAATCAGCATACGACTCGTCTTTCTGCTTTACGGCGTTCCGGAACTTCTGCCTGAGTGCTTCTGCTGACAATCTATATTTCTTTAGCAGGCTTGACTTAACTTGGTCGTAATCATCTGCTTCCTCTTTTGTCAAGCGGGCAATTTCCTCGGCAGCCTCACAGGGTAGTAGGGTAAGCAAGCACTGCGGCCGGGCAATTTCCTCGGCAGCCTCACAGGGTAGTAGGGTAAGCAAGCACTGCGGCCACATCGTTTTGGTAACACGCGCCTTCTCGCATGTGCGCTCGAAATTTATTAAGAACAGACCCATGTCCTCTCCGGAGCGGTAAGGTTGCATTAGGTCTTTCATCCTGAACGACTTCCGTTCTACTCCGCTAGACGCTTCGCTACCTTCACTACTACCTCGAGCCTTGAGCAGCTCGATTTCAAGGCGCTTCATCTCAAGCTCCCTTTCTGCTGCTTCGCGTATGAGCCTCTCATTTCTCTCTTTCTCTTCAGCTTTACGTCTTTCATGTTCGTCTATCAGCTCTAGACACTCTGAGAGCTCGTCGTCGTCTGCGTTAAGGTTCTCAATAGCCTCGATAATCTCTGGCTTTCTCATTTGTTCACGAACATCCAAACCCAAACTTTTAGCTAACTCTAGCAAAAGCGGTTTTTTCAGTGCCTTCAGATTCATGGTTGCTACAAGTGCTGCTAACTTCACTACTACTAGGACGCTACGTTCCCATGCACAGGTCAACGTAGAGTAGTTATCCAAATTTACCACCTTTCCTACAAAACTCTAGATAAAGCCTGGTAAAATCTCAGTGAAGAAAAGTCAAGCACTCACCGCACTCTGCAGCCATGATCTCAGCGGAGACGATTCCGATGCTGGCCCGAGCTTGTTGCGACTTGGCGTGAGCAGAATCCCGTCGCTGCCATCCAGTTGTTACGAGCCGCGTCGGTGGCCGCAGCGGACCCGGTAGGTAGCATAGAGCTGGGTGGTGGTCGTCATTCCGCAGGCCACGCGGACGTTCAGAACTCTCGAGAGCTGAGGCAGAGGGACAGGCGTAAAGGAAAACTTAACAAGACGTTTATTTGCAACATGTTGGACAGTAACGTCCGAACGACGACTCTTCTCGCGACACTCTCCTGTTTTCTTCTAGCGGGCTGCTCCCTTTGCCTCGCCGTGCAGTTCCGAATATATAGGCGGAATGTCTCTTCGGGGAACCAACCACTCATGGAGAGCACAACACAAGTGTCCCTTCACACACGTGGCAGATGCACGTGGCACACGCGCGGGGACTCGGAAGCGACCACGCAGGAGAAATTCACGGCAGTCCCTACTGTAGCACACAACCGGCCTTCCGCACATTCCAGAGGGGCCCGCCCGTAGCCACTGCCCCGCAGGCAAAGCGCACAGCCGAGACAAACAGAGCCGGTGCAGGTGACAACCCGCCCCCACACAGAATGTCCGAGATTCCAGAGGGGCCCACCCGTAGCCACTGCCCCGCAGGCAAAGCGCACAGCCGAGACAAACAGAGCCGGTGCAGGTGACAACCCGCCCCCACACAGAATGTCCGAGATGACGAGAAGGCACGCTTGGGGGCATCCGGCCCAGGGACTTCGTTACTGCTTTGTAACAGCCTGGGATGATGTGGGCCAAACCTGTCAGTGAATTCCTATCGAAGGCCAAGTCTAGAGCTGAAAAGTAAGATATGAAGAAATTTTTATTGCTAAAAAAGGGGATGACTTTGTTAACTCTTCTTTGATTTTGCTATCAGGGGATAGAACGAGTTTTTCAGATATACACGTCGAGTCAGTTCCGCGTATGCGATTCGCACCCTTCCTTGTTGTTTTTAACAGATTTATTGCGGTTGTACCTTGTCCGTCTGTTTTGTTATTCTGAAAAGCCTATAAACCAGTTGTTTTCCGTATAGTCACTTGGAAGTTCTGCGCTTGGGTGGGCGCATGTGTTCCCGCTTTCATCATGTCTTCCCCGCGCAGTTTAAACTCTTCTTGAAATAAGTTTCTAGTTAGGATAATTCGCTAAAACTGGAGGTAAGCCGTTTATTAGCACCGTCAGAGTAGTTTTGTTTATACATACCACAATATTAGTAGCACCGTGAGACTCTAACGCGCAGTCATAACAACACAAATGTCATTTCTAAAGCCAGGACCTCCTCACTTGATGTTTCATTCTTCTTCTTCGGGCTAAGTTTACAGTTCGAACTAGAATCAGGAGTAACAATAATTTCAAGGCGCTGCTTAACCCTTAACAGTGGAACGGCTTTGGCATCACCTGTGAAAAACCAGCCTACACCCTTGTTTGCCTCGTCTACATCCGTTACAGGCCACATTTAGCGCTTGTGTAGACTTAAAGCGTATCCGCAAGCGTGTCGCATCAGTCAACGACAAAGGCCACGCGGCCCTCTCAGTCGTATTGACGATCGAGATCACTCGCTCGCATATGCGTGGGCACGTTGAAATGCTGAGTGCTGCAGACCCTGAACGAAAGGGTCGAGTTTCACCTCGTACGTGCGTCATCAAGAGGGTGCAATCCTGCTGCTATACTCCAGCACACATGCACACTTCATCCACAGATGTGCGTCAAGCAATCCGTAGCCATCACGGCCAACCTGACGTGCGGCGGTGAGGCTGACCGGAAGATGGACCGCACGGGCTGTCAATCATTACTCTCGCTGAACTCATTGCCGGAAAAGACGGCAATGGGACGCTCCTCGAGAAGTGTGCAATGACGGATATATATGCCCAGGAAAACCAGAGGCTCGTCTATGTACGGACGCATAAATCTCGCCGACGCCCCGGCGTACAACGCGAACGCGCCTCTCTCGTCGGGCATTTCCTTTCTCCGGCCGCGTGTCGCGTAGTCACATCCACAATGGCTTGGTATAGTCCTTGCTTCAAGACACGGCAAAAGTGAGCTGACGAGAGGACAGATGCCACTTCCGCAAGTGACGTTCTCGAAATGAGCATTTAAGAAGCGGGGTTTTACCCCGCGCCGACAGTGAGCTTTGGAATGCGAATACTCCCGTTTCTGACCATTTATGGAGGTCTAAAAGGATGTGTGTGTGTGTGTGTTTGTGTGTGTGTATGTATGTATGTATGCATGTATGTATGTATGTATGTATGTATGTATGTATGTATGTATGTATGTATGTATGTATGTATGTATGTATGTATGTATGTATGACCCCTCCTATATGACAGTGTTATAGGAGCTTTGAAACACTTGGAATAATTTTATTGGAAAAGCGTATTGCCTCACAAATCGAACGCCGCAAAAGTTTTAAGAATCCGTCCAGTACTAGTGCAGTTACAAAGATTTGTCACATGCTGCAATCGCATTCTCTCTTCTCTCGTCCCGACGAAAGCGCTGGAAGCTAAGCGTGAAGGGATGGGAGGGGCAAATGAATAACTTCACGCGTGCCTCATGACCCTGAGCACTTATCTTTCCTTTTTTCTTCGAATACGCGGCTTTTTCAGTGCCATCGCACGCGCATGCGTGGACAAGTGATGGCCTCTCGCGGTGTGATCTCTGTAACAACCGAGCGCACCATGTTCAAATCAGCCGATGGCTGATAGGTGGGCAATCTACTTGTGAATTTTGAGCATCCTCCGTGATTTGTAGAAGGAAGAAGAAAAAAGTGATTTTCAGCTGACCTCGATAATTTATTGTCAATTCCAGGCCGCGTGCTGCGCTATAACATTTGGCTCGCTTGTTCTCGGGAGCCTCTACTACCGATCAGCAGTGTTTTCCAACCATGCTCAAAAAGTGTTGAAAGACCTTTTACTCAAACACAGATGGGAAGCTGAGATGTTACATAGATAGATAGATAGATAGATAGATAGATAGATAGATAGATAGATAGATAGATAGATAGATAGATAGATAGATAGATAGATAGATAGATAGATAGATAGATAGATAGATAGATAGATAGATAGATAGATAGATAGATAGATAGACAGATAGATAGATAGATAGATAGATAGATAGATAGATAGATAGATAGATAGATAGATAGATAGATAGATAGATAGATAGATAGATAGATAGATAGATAGATATAGATAGATAGATAGATAGATAGATAGATAGATAGATAGATAGATAGATAGATAGATAGATAGATAGATAGATAGATAGATAGATGATAGACGGACGGACAGATGGATGGGTGGACGGACAGATGGATGGATGGACGGACGGATGGATGGATCGATGGATATGGATGAACGGATGGATGGATGGATGGATATGAATGAACGGATGGACGGAGGGAGGGATGGATGGATAGATGTTTAAAAGGACGGTAGTAAGATGATATGTAAAACGACAACTTACCACACTTTCATTCAGAGTACACAGGAGTATAAACGATGCCCATTGATTCTAAACACACAAAGACAGCCAAAAACGACAGCCACAATTGCCCCATTACTGCTGAAGTTCCCTTGCTTGCTCAGGTATAACACTGAATATTCTTTTTTGTCTTCATCATTTGAGTCCATTTTTACATTGATAGAAGTGTGCGTGCGTGCGTGTGTGTGTGTGTGTGTGTGTGTTCCTGTATTTGCGTGCGTGTGTGCCTGTTCCATGTGTGTTTTAGGAAGTTGGAACACGCTATGATGTATTGTTCTGAAAGAGCTAACCCTTACTTCTTCAAAATAAACAATGAAAAACGCAGTGTTCTGCTCCTGGCAATAATCTCGGGCCTGCTCACCGGTGGGCTTATGTCAACAATACACCTCAAATTTATATTGTGGGGCAAATCAATATAGCTAACCAAAGTTGGCATAGAAGACGAAAGTTGGTATTGGGCTCTTATAGCTCGAAACATTTCATTCGGGCTTAAATTAGCTGGTAAAGGAATTGTAAATCGCAGCAAAGGAACGATGTAGCAATATTTTGGAGCATCTACAACGCAATCCTTGTGCTTCCACCATTGCCATCCTTTGTTGCATAGGCGTATTAGCAATCATGATGAATAGCGATGACCATACTTCTAAAGCGAGTGGTTCTTCCAGCAAAAAGGCGAATCATTCTGGACTGTGCGAAGCTCTTTCTTGTTTTGTTTTTGTTGCCTTTTATAAACCGGCTCATACATGCAAAGAGGACTAATTATTACAATGTCTATTATAAACGAAGAATGAAAAAAGAAAGCCGTCGAAAAGAGAAAAAAACTGAGAGGCAGTAGCAGAGACATTAAACAGAGAGGTGGCCATTAACAACAGACGTTTATTTTGATTTTTTTTAACAAACGCCACCTCCTTAGTGTGTACAGAGCATGCGCAAAGGTGCCCTACTAGATCACTGCGCAAGTGTTATTCATGAGCAATGGTGAATTGCATGGATAAGACTGGCGCAGTGGTCCAGCAGGGTGCTTTTGTGCATGCTTTTTATGAACTAAGGCAGAGACGTTTTTTCGTTTTTTTTATTTTGTCTTTTTAATAAATGTCATTTGTTAGTAGCTACCACCATGTTCAACGTGTCTGCTTTGTTTCTTGTTTTTAATGTATGAGTGGCTTTCTTCGAGTTCAAGAGGGCAATAGTTATTGTAAAACAGCGGGCACAAATACGCATGTGACTGACGTACCTTGGAGGGCCGCATTTCTGCATGTTAGCCGGCTCAGGTTTTTTTTTTTTTTTTTCGCGCACAATGACTCTTTCGAAATATGAGTTATGAAATCTCATCTCCGAACACGTATATAGCCAAAAATGACGAAAAAAATACCCAAGGCGCAGACACCAGCGTCCGGTGAATCTTTCGTCATCAACAGCAGCTATAGTTAAACGTAGAACACCCGTCATTCTGGTCTTGGACTTTTGTCGTATTAAAAATTTCCTTCGAAAAAAATTATGTTTCCTCGTATCCCAGTTTCGCACTTGTATGACCGCGATTGCATCGCAGCCGTCAAAGAGGCATGCGTCATCGATTTTCTTGGGAACAACACCGGTTATGTCTCAAACATCGGAGGACTGAGTGTTGAAAGGTGAACGAGAATTCTGACTTCTTAAAGCCGTTCCATGAAACTTGGATCAGTTCTTTCAGTCTTGTAAAAACGTGGTGGCGCTTCGCATGGCTGTGATGATTTGCTTTATTGTTTTGTTTTTCAACTCTTACTGCCAACTGAACTGAGTGTTGCAAAATCACTTACACATATCAGTCGGGCGTGCGTCTACAAGTCTTAGTTAGACGTAAGTACGTGGCGCGAGCTAAATATCTGTGATGACCCCTGCACCCGGCTCTCGTAATCCTGTACTTTCCGAGAATGAATCGCTCGCCAAAGGAAACAAAGCGGGGAGACAGCGAAGGATAAAGCTTACTCGCGGATGCATGGTCGACTGACCCAGAATAAGGTCGCAGTGTGGCGCTGCTGGAGTGACCCTAGCGTAGAGTTAGCTATAGCGGAAAAAGTATGGCGTCATTCAGAGTAAAGGAGGGACACGGGATGTGTTTCTCTCTATTCAGTGAGGTTGCATTTTGTACCGGAAATCATGTGAGTGTGCGTGTGTGCGCGTGCACGGGTAGAATAGACGGCTCGTCCGGTACGATTACTAATCCTTGCGCGGAGCGAGACGAAGGTCGCCCGCTAAAGGGCGAGGGGGGGGGGGGGGTAAGAACAAGTACAAGCAACAGGTGAGGCAAGCTTGATCACGCAGTGTGTCACTGTGTACACAGCACGTGCATCCCGGCTTCTTGTGCTCACTTTTTGTGGAGGTTAGCGAGTGATGTGCCAGCTGCCCGATTCTGAACTTGATATAAGGGTACATGCGAGCACGTATATAGTGATGACTGAAAATTTTGTTATTTAAGCGAATCCATCAGCCCTGAGTTCGTGAAAGAGCCAGTGGCACCTGTCATATTATGGTCACCTGCTCTCCTGTAAAGCTCGTCTGACGACACTGCAGGCAGGTGAGCTGGAGCATTTCTGGGATCCGATACAATTGCACAACAGCTCTCGTTGGTATGGCAGGTGCAAACATGTCTGCTGTAGCTCAGCCATGGTCCCATCGCTGACTCGCAAGGCGATGACCAACACGGCCTGGCAGCTCACCTTCCTGTCAGGCAGCGCCCTAAAGAGTCGCCAGGCCAGAAGGCTTCCGATGCGGCATCTGATGGTAAAGCACAGGCTAGCCTAGCTGTCACTGCGTTGGATGCAGTCATCCAAGTGCCGCAAAAGCGTCCAGTCCATGACGCTATACCTGTTGTCTGGAAGGATATACGTTGGGCAAATATAGGTCGGGAGCACGAGTGTTGGGTTGGACAGAGCACTGGACCGAGGCACCTCTGTAGGCCATGGGGGCCTCCAGTAAGATTTAATGTTCCCCCGCCTCGCCACAGAACCTCCTGAACTTAGTCCGGTCTGTAAACATGTAGGTAGTACGCGCTACCGGCTTCCCCCAGGTTTGAGGCTCAGCGCTATATAAGTGGTCAGGGCCCCACGTACTAGGAGGGGACGCAGCCCACGAATGGCTACTCGGTGTTATAGTGAGTGTAAGGTTGGCGGCAGTGCTAAAGCAGAAATCCTGGCAGACATATAGGCACGCTGCCCGAGGTGCATCCACAGCCGATTTATGCGTGAGGAGTCCCAGACGTTTTAGGACTAACGTACACACTCAGCACAGCCGTGTTTAGGCGCCTGAGAAGCACGGTGCGGTGCAGCATTCGAAGGGGCCAGTAGCGAAGTCGCCAACTGTGACCACGGAGTGCGCCAGGTTGCTGCGCACGTAAATAGCGGGCGTTGACTTTCCAACCTTGTGACATAGGTTCAGGCATAGAGTATACATGTTGCAGCTACTTATAGGACAGAAGGTGGCCCCAGAGTACCCAAGAAAGCCGGCCGCCGGGGCTCCTGCGCTACGACATAGAAATACGAAAAGACAGAGAGCAAGGGGATAAGGTAGAGGAAAAACACACCAAAAATAGATTTGAATATAAGGAGCAGGCATTGCCAGGTACAGTTTAGTACAGCTGGGGTGGGAAACAAAATTGAAGTTCAGGGGCAGGAAAAAAGAAGAGGGTGATGCAAAAAGCTCCACTGCTTGACCGGTCTTCGCACAACAAATGCACAGCTGCCCTAATTTTAATCCTTACTTGACCTTGACAATGGTAGCAACCAGTTGTTAACATTTGTATCTTGTTTGACATGACTGACAAAATATTTGTTCGCGCATAACTGGCGCACTTCTCGTTCACTGTTTTTTTTTTCTTAGCTCTATAGTCCGAGAAAGTGGTATACCGTTTGATATAGGTGTCCAGCAACAATGAATTAAAAATGAGTGAAATGGCAGAGAACTTCGTGAAAACAATTCTTTGTGATAATATTATCTCGAAACTTGCTCTGCGAGCGTTAATCATTACTAACATAGTCGCAAGGTGCGCAATGCGTTAAATATACGTATCTCAACGAGTGCGGACACGTCCAGTTATTTTGGCTGCGAAATGTGTTCCCAATCCCTCAACAATATAATAATATCTCACGTTTGACATCCCCAAAACTACGATATGATTATGTGAAACGCCGTAATGAAAGGCTCCGGAAAATTTCGACCTCCGGGGGTTCTTAAACGCGCACGTATAACTCTAAGAAAACGGGCTACCACAAAACCAAAAAAGTACTCCTCGTATAATTTCACTGTCCTTTTTACTCTTCTGTATGTAGAGAGTTCTGGTGGACTTCATACTCATGTACGGGCTCATGTGCGTAATTAGGGGCTAATTTAGCGAGACCTATAGATGGTTTCGCTGTTTGTAAACAAACCGGCTCGCGCCGAACGGCTATACCCCGACTTCTGGTGCGGCACTTCCGGCAATGTCTTTTCAATGGTTCCGGTGGTGTCTTCGTGGTGTGTTTGAATTTTCTGCTCTATTATTTCAGGCGCATTCCTTCGGATGTGCTTGGAGCAGCGTCTAGCGGCTACATGAAGGGGCTCGACGTAGCACACGGCAAGCACAGGCGCGGCCACTGCTGCAGGTTACGCGGCTAGCGGGGCCGACGGGCGCAGCGCAAAATATTCGTCGTGGCCTTCCGACGAGTGCGGCCCCCAGCTCCATTTTACCTTTGATAGTGGTAGTGCCTATACAAACAGAAAATGCATAAATTGCAGTACAAGTCTGTCAGCGAACTTGGTTGGGCCAGTTGGTTCCGCACGTTAACGATGTGGATGCACTTTGAAGACGCGGACCGGAAATTGACAGCGCACACCTGTCTTTTCCCTGTCCATGCACGTCTTCAAAGCCCACCCACATCGTCGATGTGCAGGAGAAAAGTGAAGTTGTTCAATTCAGCTTTTCGGCTAGAATTGAAAACCTTCCTCCGGTTGAACCCCGAACATATTTGTATTTTCGTCTAAGGATAAAACGCCTATTTCTGCACTTGTGCGACACCGGGCACTTTTTGAAGAGATCAGCGGCTATCGGAATCGCCCGCAATCCGAAGTGTTCGTGTGACTGATAAATTATAAAATTAACTGATGTGATGACGTAAACTGCGGCTGCAGGGTCACGCGAACAATTATGTTTTACTCACGAGTGAGCTATTCACGAAACAAATTTTCAAGTTGAACCTACCTAAGCCGGCAGTTCATCTTCACACCCAAACTCTCAACCCAGGATGCCTTCCTCCTTTTAAAAGAAGAGGTCATGAGTTGCGTACCCAGGGGAGGCGAACATTTGGTCTTGGCCCTCGACCTCAAAGGGGCCTTTGATAATGTTTCGCACGAGGCCATTCTCTCTGAACTCAACACAATCGGCTGCGGAAAACGTACATTTAACTACATTAAATCCTTCCTCTCTGGGCGGACGGCAACTATTGGGATAGGCGACACGAGATCGGTGCCGTTCTCGATGCCAAATAAAGGCACACCGCAAGGGGCAGTCATCTCCCCCTTGCTCTTTAACATAGCTATGCGCAGACTTGCTCACGAGCTCGAAGCAATCCCGCACCTTGGATATACATTGTATGCGGACGACATCACACTCTGGGCTACGAAGGGTTCACTGGCGCTGAAAGAGCAGACCCTCCAGGCTGCTGCGACAGCTGTGGCAGAGTTCGCAAGAAATAGTGGGCTGAGCTGTGCGCCCTGAAAAATCTGAACTCATAAGAATACACAGTAAGTATTACAAAAGTAACGGTGACATAAACTTACAGGTAGACGGCCATGCCATAGCCGAGGTTACTCAGGCCCGTATACTTGGCTACTGGGTCCAAAGCAATGGCAAAGCCAGTCACACGATAACCACCTTAAAGACTACGGTTAAACAGATAGCTAGAATGATCCGTCGCATCACTTATCATAAAAAAGGCATGAAAGAAAAGGATACTCTCCGGCTTGTCCAGGCCTTAGTTTTGAGCAGAGTGACGTATGGCCTACCGTACCACTCACTCGACAGAAGTGAGGAGAGCCAGGTGGATGTGCTCATTAGAAGCGCTTTTAAGGCAGCACTTGGTCTACCCACCAGCACACCGACCGAGCGGCTCCTAGCTCTCGGTATACATAACACTTATGCTGAGCTCAGTGCCGCAGTCCTCATGTCTCAGAGGAATCGTCTAAGTGAAACTTCAGCAGGCAGGGCGATACTCACTAGAATAGGAATTTCGCCCCACCCACAGCACATTGATGAGGAGCTGGTCGACGTAGCCCAAGAGGTCCGCAGGCGAATCTCAATCGCACCGGTGCCCAAAAATATGCATCACGACTTTCACGCTGAGCGACGTACTGCGAGGGTAAACTGGCTTCGAAAGCAATTCGGCTCAGCTTCAAATGTCGCGTACGTCGACGCGGCCAGTTTCGATTGGCAGAGACACATAATTACTGTTGTCGACAACAACATGACGCTGCTAACGAGTGCCTCCGTACGCACGACCTCGGCTACAAAGGCGGAGACGATGGCCATAGCCTTAGCCTTAAGGTTTCAGGAGCGTAGAGGGGAGCCATCAGTTATTTTATCCGACTCCCAGGAAGCCTGCCGGCTCTTTTTAAGGGGCCGCCTTCCAGCAATGGGGCTGAGGCTGCTAGGATCCAAACTCACTCACCACCATCGCTTGATCTGGTGCCCGGGACACGCAGGTCTCGAAGGCAATGAAAGGGCGGACGCTCTAGCTCGTGCGTTTTGTAACCGAGCGGAGAATCCATCTCTTTCATTGACCATGCCAATTTTACCTAGGGAGATTCTAGCTCACCAGCGCTTCACGCGTCAAAAATGTGGAACACCTCACAGATCCCTTAATGGGGAAGAGGCCACTGACCTTAGAAAAATTCAAACGGATGTATTTCCGCACCTACTGAAGTTACACGCGATACATCCAACTCTTTACCCGGCTGTATGTCCGTGGTGCGGTGGAAGACCGACTCTCTACCACATATCGTGGGGGTGCGATCGTAAACCAAGCGACATAACCAATTTTCTCGGCGAACCTTTAACACCTAGTATGGAGCAGTGGGAGGCACACCTCGCTAGCTCGGACCCAGGGGTGCAGCTCGCACTACTGGATCAAGTCCGGCGGGCGGCTAAGGCCAGTGGAGCCCTGGACGTAGGGCCCCAACCATAAAGGCTCTAAAACGCCCCTCTCCCTTTCCCCTTCAATAAAGTTTTACTCTCTCTCTCACACCCAAAAGATTAATGAGCTTAAATGCGGCGATGTTTATTAGTGGCAGAAATACCGGCGATGAGTCATTTGCTCGCACATATGAGAGCCGACTCGCCGACGTCGCTTTCGAAAAAAATCAAATGCAACGACAACGAAACGTGGACACCATGGCATACACTGTGCGGCGATTAATGTTGAGTGTGGCTACTTTGTGCCCGGTTTGTTTCAAACAGAATGCATCATGTATATAGATCAAATTATTAAAAAATCGGCAGATCCCACGTACAGTAGGAATAATCGATGATATGCGAAGCGCGAATGGAAAATGTTGATACGTCACTTTAAAATCAGCACAACATTAAGAGTTGGCGGTAAATGATGCCGTACACGATTTCGGTGTCATGATTATCAAGTTTGGATGTGTCGTATACTTATGTCATCTATTGACGTCACGTGATAGCAAATTTAGTATATGGGGAGCTAGCGAAACGGCCGCGAGCACGCTATGAGCGTGGCATGTTTTCATATTCTTTTATGACACATGCACTTGTCAGGATTATCACGTTTGCACCAGTCATATATTTCGTCATTCATTGACGTCACGTAACACCAAATTCGGTATATGTGGAGCTAACAAAACGGCCGCGAGCGCATCATTAAGGGCTCAATATACTCCAATGTAGCGTTGACGCGCGAACGCTGGGCACAGCGACGCTATGTCGGCAAAACGCGAACACTCCATAGTCTGACGCCAGGCGCGACCAGCGTCCGTCGGCGCGGCCCGACGGCAACGGGCGCGAAGTGCGACATGCTGCATTTCGCGCCAATGCGTTACCCAGACAACACCGGGTCTCCCTCTTTTTGTGATGGAGCGACGCCGGACGCGCTGAAACGCGCATGCATCAAAGTAACGCAGCGCGGCGCGCCTGCGAGTATTTGGCAGGACCGGCGCCTGGCGTCGCAACGCCGGCATGACGCGACGAAATGAACGCCGGCGAGCACGCGCACCGCGTCACGTCGAAATGTATTGGTGCCTTGACTGTGGCATGTAGTCATGTTCTCGCATGACACGCATCTCATGATCATCATGTTTGCACCAGTCACATACCTTTGTCATCGACTGGCGTCACGCAATACCAAATTTAGCATATGTGAAAGCTAGCGAAACGGGCGCGAGCGCATATTCAGTGTAGCATGTAGTCAAGTTGTTACATGACACGCATGTCGTGATTATCATGTTTGGATGTATCATTTACCTATGTCGTCCGTTCACGTCGCGTTATCTGAGTTTGGTACATGTGAAGCTAGCGAAACGGCCGCGAGTGCATCATGAGCGTAGCATGTAATCATGTTGTTACCTGAGACGCATCTCTTGTTTAAATTGTTTGCACCAGTATCATACCTTCGTCTCCATTCACGTCCCGTAATACCAAATTTGGCATAAGTGAAGCTAGCGAAACGGCCGCGAGCGCATCATGAGCGTGGCATGTAGTCATGTTGTTACATGACACGCATGTCTTGATTTTCATGTTAGGGTCTGTCGCTTGTTGTCGCCTTGCATTCATGCCATACCATACCAGGTTTGCAACATGCCATGTGAACGAAACCACCGCAAGTCCTGCAGGAGCATGCAATGTACATCATGACAATCATGACATATATGTGTCATGATTTTGGTGTTATGACTAGTTAGATATGTTCTTCATACTGTCATGCTATGTCATACGAAGTTTGGTATCGATATCGTTATCGGAATGGCCAGGAGAGCTAAAAGTCGTAGATAGATAGATAGATAGATAGATAGATAGATAGATAGATAGATAGATAGATAGATAGATAGATAGATAGATAGATAGATAGATAGATAGATAGATAGATAGATAGATAGATAGATAGATAGATAGATAGATAGATAGATACGCTCAAGGTCGCGGTAGTTCACTAAGAAATGTTTCGCATTTAAGAAACGCCTTTGCGATGGACTTTCGGTGTTTGTTTCCACGTTTTGCTACCCCTTTCCCACGTCAGTTCACTTATCTGCCACGGATGGAAGACGAGAGTGACTGACGTGTTCCCGGTAACGGGGGCCTTCGACTAGTCTAAAGTCATAGTATCACCTCTGTGCCATTTGTCTGCACTGAGCTTTACATTACCTTTCATGAAATCGGCAAAACAAACCTACGCGTTCTTGGCGAGAATCCAGCTTTCTCTCGTGATCGCTGTAATGCAGGTACTCTTTTTATCGTCATCCGGCAGAAAACGGAATGTTTTGACTAGCATATAAAATTAATTCAGACATGTAGACTGCGTCCTGGCTTGACACAGCTGTGCTCGAGTTGCCAGCGCTTCATCGATATTATTTTATCCGCATAAAACACGGAAACACAAGCAGCCGAGGCCAGCAACAAACGCTAAAACCACGCAAAAAGAAGCTAAAGCGGAAGTTTCCAGAGGTGGTTTCCCGGTAAACGCACAATGTTGCCAGAGACTGGCAGGCTCTGGCGAAACCCTCTATTGCCACGCTATCTGCCATCTTTTCTATTCCTTGTTGCGTGTCCCCTGCACCCCCCTCATACCAAACTTTCATTGCCATGTGGTCACGACAGTGAAGAAAGCAAGCCGGTAAAGATGGAACACTTTTTTTAACAAACTCGTGCCCTGAAAAAAGAAAAAAATGACACCCAGATTAAATGATGCAGTCATCATCGCTCGCCGAAAAACTGATCACATAGGCGTAGCTAAAAAAGGGGGTCGAACTCTTCGCATATATATATATATATATATATATATATATATATATATATATATATATATATATATATATATATATATATATATATATATATATATATATATATATATATATATATACATAACACTTTGCGCAAGCAAACGGGGACACGTGAAGAGAACACAAATGGGCGCTCTTTTCTGTGTCGCTGTGTGCTTGCGCAAAATTTTCAAGGTGAAATCTAATAGGGTTGAAAATAAAGCGCGACTATACGCCTAAACTTAACATTCAATTAGTTAAGACCAGTTGCATGCAAGCAGCAAAAGAAGCGCAAGTGGCAATATTCACAGAGAGATGACCAGGTGATATCTCCCCTCTCACAGTTCAAATCGAAGCCTTGTAATATTACTCATTTATAAATCGCTGATATGAACAAGAAGGAAAATGATGTCTTGAAATTCCACTGTCTAAACTTGGGTTTTACTCCGTATCAAATAAATGTTCTCACTTTATTAGCCTCGCAACTGGATTTCAGCAGTAACAATGTCTTTGATGCCGTTTCTGGTTCGACCCAAGCAGAGGAAAGCGTGCGTTTTTAATTCACATACTATTTAAGAATCTCAACCAGACGTGTTTAACGGGCAGGGAGAGGCATGGTCTGCGGACGAGGAAAAGCAGAGCCAAACGCTTGACAAAGCTTGACCAAGCTCAACAAAGCTAAACGAGCTGCTCGCGCCAGTTAGCCCTGCACTGGATCTATTCTTTCTTTCTTTCTTTCTTTCTTTCTTCTTTCTTTCTTTCTTTCTTTCTTTCTTTCTTTCTTTAATAAACTCGCTTCACCCTTCCCTTTGCGTATGTCAGGCTGTTTCTAAATCGGTCTATGTCGCGTATTAAAATATCCCATCTGATTGCATACAATGACATACGCAATATACTCGTAAGATCCTTCCGGAAACGTGCTTTTTGTTATCATTTTGTATAGTCCTCAAGGCACCTAGCAACTATACGTCCCCATTCACAGCCTGTCATACCCCAATCATCATCTTTATCATAACCAGCTCACGCGCAGCCTTCCTCGCGCAGTCTCGTGTCCCGAGCTTCGTGAACGGTTCTGTCGACAGAATGCAGCGCGGCAGGCCGGACACCCCTTGCGAAGCGCGACCCTCCCGGAGCCGTCATCGAACGGCGGATGCTCGTACTCCGCTCATGAAGCCAAGCGCGGTTAAGATTGCAGCCGAGTCGACCAAGCCTTCGACGTCGGGCCCTAGCAAGGTCATGCCAACCGCCAAGGCCAAAGGTCACAACACCGAGGCGAAGCCCCGGCACGGGCGTTCTACTAGTCGCCCGCCGCAACCAAGGCCTTCGCGCTCGCAGCAACCGAGCCGGTCGACCTCTTGCAGCGATATCGCGACTGCTTCTGCAGCGAACGGTAAGAACTTCTAATCAAACCTTGACTTGGGCGAGTTTGGTTGCCCTCGCCTGCCCTCTCTCGTGCGCACGCCGATGGGTGTGTGCTTGCTTACGTTGCATGGGCGTGCGTGAGCAGCGAACCTGTTCCTTTACCTTTCTTTCAAGTAATAAACTGTTGAACAATCCCTTTATTGCGTATGGCAGTACTGAATGAACGGTTCTTAGTAGGGCTTTAGTGTTAGAGTCGACTTACGTAGAGTAATGATTGATTTGTGGGGTTTAACGTCCCAAAACCACCATTTGATTATGAGAGACGCCGTAGTGGAGGGCTCCAGAAATTTTGACCACCTGGGGTTCTTTACCGTGCACCCAAATCTGACTTACGTAGAGTACATTGTCCCTATTGGGCGCCAGGTCATGGCAAAACTTGACAACTACTGGCGTTAAAAAGAGCACAGGCAAGGTGTATGGTGATTTGTATCTAATGGAAATAACATATTAAACTTCAGCACCCTACACTCTAAGCCGAAATTCGGCAAATTTGGACTAACTGCAGTCGTTAAACCAATGGACGAACGGTTCGTCCAACAGGGACTAAATGTGTGACAATGCGTGTCTTGCGCAAACGCTCGGCAATGAAGGGACCAACGGGGAGGGCAACTGCGCCGCGATCGCCTCCTGTCGATGCTGCACTGCAATGCTCGGCGTGGTCGGCGGTCATGAAAACAAGTTATATAGGCTATACGCCCCTGTGAAAGCGAAGTAATACGAAACAAACAGAAGATGTCATTGGAGGCAAGTAGTACAACACGCAGTCAGTGCACACAGCAAGCGCCCTCGCGTTTCCACCATGCCGGCACGGGCGGGCCGAAACCAAGTGAAAATCGCCGAACACGGGCAATGCGGATAACTCGCTCCAATGTGCTGAATAAGTTCGAACTACGGTGAACACTGACAATGCTAATAAAGGTAAGCTGTTCATCAGCGGTCGTGTACCCACACAGTGACCACAAGTTCAAAGCGATATATAGGAAAAGTAGGCTTCGTACGTCATCGGTATCAAGCGGGCTGCCGGTGTGAGTGCATTGCCGGCACAAGCGAAGGAAACGTCGCGTACAAGTTCACAAAAATAGTAGCTCAGACAAACTTATGTCTTTTTATCCATGCGACAATCTTTATCAAAAATCCAACGTGTAGGCGATCGCGGATACGACTAATCGTGCGGCCAGCGGTACACAGGTTGTGCCTTACCAGCACGATGAAAGAACCGTGCCTGCGAACGGTCTCGTCGCTGTAAATATGCAGATATCTACATCACTCCGTAAGACACAGCGAACATAGGGCACTTACCTATTGTTCATTTGTGACTATAAAATAACGACGACAAAAATTTCACGCGAGCCGCATGTTGCGATCGCCGGCGGTCGTTTAGCCGTACTCGTCGTAAGCCTAGCGACGCCGTCGGCAAGCCGACACGGTATGGCATCGGCGGGGCGCCTGCGGCTGCTTCGCCGGCTTTGCCGCACAAGCGCCGCTGCTATGTTTGTGTTTGCGGACTCGTGCGCCAGCACTGAAAACGCTGGTTCGGCCGACATGATCGAATACCAGCTGATAATTCGTATTCTCGGGCTGGAGGCATGTTGAAGATTAGATGGATCCATACTAAAAGATCGATGCGCATCGGTGCTACGAATAAGCTCATGTAAATTTTCGCGTTACTGTGTCAATATTGATTGTTTTCTTAAGCCGAGTAAAAGTCGCCCACTGGCACTAGATGGGAGGTCAAAATACTGTGCTATATATACCCGAGAGTTTGTTCTCTGTATACAGTACAGCGCGGGCAGTCAGTGTTTACGGTGTTTTACTTTTAAATAATAGTGCGTATGTATGTGTGTGTGTGTGTGTGTGTGTGTGTGTGTGTGTGTGTGTGTTGCATGAATAACATACTATGATCTTCACTGCTGATTAAATTGGAATAAACATAAAATATACTGCACAAACGCAGTGTCGCCATTTTTTTGCCATTGGTCCAGATGGTTCAACTGTTAGTCCCACTGGAGCATTCTACTGGGGCCAACATTTAAACCAAGTGGAGTAAGTGCTTGGGGTAACAGTTGAGCCCCAGCAGTTACTCCCGCAGTTAGTCCAAAATTGGTTCAAAATCTGTGGCAGCTCATTTAGACCCTTAAAGGACCAATGGCATACCCCACTTTAGTCTTTTTCGGCTTAGAGTGTAGGAGTTAGCTTCGATGATATCATCAGCCTGGCTACGCCCACTGCAGAGAAAAGGCCTTTTCCACGATCTGACAATCAGCCCGGTCTTGTGCTTTCTGCTGGACGTTACGCCTGCGAACTTTTTAATCTCATCAGCCCACCCAACTTTCTGTCTCTCCTTCGTACGTTTGCCTTCTCTGTGAATTAAGCCAGTTAGCCCATAACGACCAGCGGTTATCCTGCCACCGTGCTACGTGCCCGGCCCATGTCCATTTCTTCTTCTTCATTTCTACGATATTCTTAAGCCTAGTTTGTTCCCTGAGCCACTGTGCTCTGTTACATGTGCACCTATCATTTTCCTTTCCATCACTCGATGCGTCGTCCTCAATTTAAGCCGAACCCTCTTTGTAGGCCATCTCCAGGTTTCTGCTCTGTGGTTAAAAACCAGCAAGATGCAGCGGTTATATACCTTAATTAATTTTGAGGGTTGGTGGCAGATTGCCATTCATGATTTGAGAATGCTTGGCGAATATGATCCACCCATCCTTATTCTTCTAGTTATTTCAATCTCATGGTTCGGCTCCAAAGTTAATACCTGTCCTAACTTCCAGCACTTCACCGATCGCAAAGCACTGTTTTCTGCCGAGACTGTTGCACATTAGTCAGTTTATTTTGTTCATACTAATTTTCAGACCTACTCTTCTGCTTTCCGTGTCCAGTTCAGCAATCATGAGCTGTAATTCCTTCCATGAGTTACTCATCAAGGCACCGTCATCAAGGAATCGCAGTTTAATAAGATGCTCTCCATTAACTCAATTCCCAATCTATGGCCCTGAAAACCTCCTGGAAACACGTGGTGAATAGCATTACATAGATTGTCACCCTGCCGTACACCCTTCTTTATTGGGATTCTGTCGCTTTCTTTTTTGAGAAATATGGTGGCTGTGTATCCGCTGTAGATTTATTCCAGTATATTTATACTGGAATATTTATACTGGTAGGGTTCGTCGATGCCCTTATTCCGCAGTTCCTGCATTACTGCTGATGCCTCAGTGATATATGGGGCACAAACAGATATATATATATATATATATATATATATATATATATATATATATATATATATATATAGTCACCTGTCTTTGTCTAAGTAGCACTGATTTTGTCCAAAATTTGTGAAACTTGAAACGCTGGAATTGGTGTCTAGACAGCCTGCGCCTGTAAAGTGGAGCCGCGATAATACAGGGTGTTTCAAGAAATGTGCCCTATATTACCAAAAATCGGTAAAATGCAATATTTGATCACTACATTTTTCTGTAGCCGCAGGAATCTTGCAATGGCCTAAGATATCATTTTGGACTGCAATGAAAAAGTTAAACAAAAATAACTTTTAATTAGTGGAGCTAAGCACTTACGTCGTACAGGAAAATGAACCTCTACCGGGTGCGTCACAGCGTGACGTCACTGGCACACGTGCATGGTGTGGTTTGGAAAACACCCCCGCTGGTGGCTCAGCGCGGCACAGTCATGCGATGTTGGGTTCAAGTTTTTTTTTCTTTTTTTTTCAAAGATTAAACTGTATGTTACAGTGGTTACATTACCTGTAGCATGTGTCAAATGACATTTAGCAGTGTGGCAAACTGCGTGAAGTATTTGCCAAACTGACTGGCTGTTTATCTTGAAGAAGTGAACACGCATGGTGGCCTGTGCGAGGAACAGCGGCATCGTCGTCAAAAATGTGCAATGTTGATTGTGGCATGTAGTGTGCGTTGAAAGGCGTCGACAATATTGGTTCACGTTTATGGACGGTGAAATTGATAATATTGTGCGTGCTGTGTGAAATCTGAATAACGATGCGTCTTGTTTGCGAAAACATTGGCACTCGTTGTGGGTCAGTGAAGGCAACCGGTTGTCGACTGAACTTTACGATTCGACATTTTAGTCAATTTAAACATGCAATTGACGCGATCATCGGCACACGGATACATCTCGGCGTTTGCGCTGCGTGCAGAAAAAGAATTACACGACCTCCAGGCTGAAAGATACGACTGCGCATGAACTATAAAAATGCTTACCATTGCCGAAGCTGCATATACGCTTCGTCCCGGTGAGTACGAAGACCCAATAGAGGTATATAACTCGTATTATCGGAGGCCTCATATGGTTTATATTTGATGATTGATTGATATGGGGGGTTTAACGTCCCAAAACCACCATATGATCATGAGACACGCCGTAGTGGAGGGCTCCGAAAATTTCGACCACCTGGGGTTCTTTAACGTGCACCCGAATCCGAGCACATGGGCCTACATCATTTCCGCCTCCATCGTAAATGCAGCCACCGCAGCCGGGATTCGATCCCGCGACCTGCGGGTCAGCAGGCGAGTACCTTAGCCACTAGACCATGCACCACGGTGGGGCATAAGGTTTCATAGAAAGAGCGTTTAAAACTGCAGTGCACATATCGCGACGAAAATTCTAAACATGCGTTACCGTTAATATGCCGTCTCCAGAAAGTTCGCTTTCGAAGAGGAAAATGTATTTTTAATGGCTGCCATCTACGACGAGCTAATCGCCGCAGTTAACCTAACAGAATCGTGCAATGACCCTTCTTTTTAGTGGCTTAAAAAAATTCGCCAAAATATCTGCCGGAGCAAGGCAGACACACGCAGTCCTGCTATGCAGAAAGATCCCGTCAGCGGAGCTTCCTTGCCAACCAGCCCCTGCGCCGAGGGAGAGGGAGGGAATGGTGGGCGCGGGGCTCGCAGTGACGTCATGCTGTTTGCAAACAAGGCAGTGGCGGATCAAGCCCCTTATTTTAGGGGGGGGGGGGGGGGGTCCCTTGATATAACACCGGACAGAGACGTGGGGTCGTTAATTTTTAGATGCGAAACAGCTCTTTGATTAGCCTGCGCAATGCTGTCCGTCCATGTCTCAGTGCCAACTCTCTGCACCCCGTTTCTCCTGCCACAGCTGTTGGAGCGATGCCAAGCGATGCAAGTAGCAGCTGCGCATTAACGTCACTTTCTCCCTCACCCGTATCAGCTGCCGGCTCCTCCTAACACACCTGTGGTGTTTCTCCTCCGCCCACTCCCAACACACCTCTCTCGCTTCACCCCCTCCACCGTCCACAACGCTCGACCGCGCGTCAAGTAGAAACAGCCTTTCGGTTCGTTTATCTGCGATGAAACTTACGTCGGGTGTCTTTGCGTTTCCAAGAAACGCGTTACTCAAATAAATGCTACACCGAGTTCCGCTTCAACCGTTCTTCCAGCACCCGTGTTGACGCCCCGTTTCAGCCGGGTCAACGCCGTGTGCACCACTGCTGCTTCAGACCCCATCATGGTTGCCTTTGGGGAGAGGATACATCATTTTTTTTGTTTTATTAGCATAACAACCCTAATGATAGTATTAATTCTGCTAATTTGTGCTTGATGGTCCCACTCTTTCGTCCTATTCGGTTAAAGGAGGTGGACAGTGAGGACTGGATAGGGACGGGACGATGACACAGGCTCGGAGGGGGAAAGTGAACGCCCCCCCCCCCCTTTGTGCTAGCCACCATACCCCATCTGGTCCCGCCACTGAAACAGGAAAAGGTCTACTAAAGTCTTCTTTTTTTGCGAAATAACTCCATGCAGCTTTGAGATTTCCAAAAATTGGCCTCTAGTAATAATCGCGAAGTAATGCAACTCAACCGAATGAGTTGTTAAAACCGAAACCGGAGCACCGATGAACGCTACGAGGGGATGATCGCAATGACACTGTTCAATACAACGATTACAGAGGTGCAGTTCTTCCACGTTCGTTAATGTACGTGAACCATGTAAGTGCCATCCGCACAACGAAGTCTGTTGATGGTTGACATAACGACGTTCGTTCACTAGAGGTGTGCGCCGACTGGTCGGCGCGCCGCCGCCGCCGACGCGAACTGATCGGCGCGCCGCCGCCGCCGCCGCCGACGTTTTTCATCGGCGCAATCGACGCGCCATTTATGCGCCAGTACTGACTTTTCACAGATTTGTCTTCTTTTTCATCGTGATTTATAGCTTCGTTTCACATTTTATGTAGCCAGTAAAAACCAGGCTTCTTAGTTATCTTCATCCACCTTCAGAGACAGAGAGTACCACTATGAACAGCGGAACGAGTTCGGCGGCCGCTGCATGAAATGACATATTGAACAAATTGACAAAAAATAAATGTAACAGTTACAGTAAAGCATAGACACTGCCATCTTAGGCTTAGAAGCAATTTATCTGTTTTTTGTGTCGTAATTAGCTATGATTATGGTGATACGACAATGAATGTAATGGCCCAGCGTTTTGATGCGTGCGAGTTCGCCATAGCACAATTCGAATATTCATACGGATGGAAAACGGCATCATTATCAGTCCAAGATGGCAGCCTATAATTGTGCCCGAAACAGGGCGTACATAAAGAAGAAATGAAGTGGTAGCAGTGCAGCACGAATGCAGCGCGTTAGATGAAGGGAGGAGGAGGAATAAATGAGGAAAGACATGGAGGTTAGGCGTTAGATGAAGAACTACACAAAACCCCGAAGGATGAAATCAAAAGGGAGAAGTTTAATGAAGATTAAAAGCGTCGAGGCATAATACATGCTCGAACCTACTCAGGGTATATCAGCACCTGTCCGCGGTGTTAAAGTTGATAATTTTCGAGGATGACTACTTATACGCAGCGTCTGAACATGCTGCAGAAAATATTCACCATCTGTTTTATTTTTTAACTTGTCTGTTTGTACCGGCCTTTAAGACATTGGATACCCGGGATGAAGATGCCAAGGCAGTAAGATGGCAAGAGAGAGAAAGGAAGGCTGGGGGATTAACCATATCTTGGCATCCGGTTTGCTGCCTAGCACCGAGGGTTGAGAAATAGGGGCAAGAAAGGGCGTGTAGAGAGACAGAAAATAAAACGCATGTGCACTCAGGAGTAAGATGGCAAACTTAACAGAGTATTTATTACATTCTGTACAGACAGGGCGAGAGGTCTCTTGCGAATGAGCTGGGTGGCTCACTATAAAGTGTACGTTTTGACTTAATCAGGGAATGGGTCCAGAATGCGCTGTTGAATCACGAGACACACACACCATTTCTGACGGTGCCGCTCACACTCGCTCAAGTCAAAGTCTATGATTGGGGCGTGGCCACCACACTGCACCTGTGACACCAAGAAACCATTGTGGTCGTCTCGTGGAACGTCTTATGGTGTCGGAATGCCACCTCACTTCCCGGCTAAGATGGACAGTACACGGCGGACAGCAGGCTGACAGCCCTTCAGTGACTTGTTTGATGAACAAAGAACGCGGCCCTCCCCCGTCGGCCCAAGCGCCGCGCGTAACAACGGCTATCCAGTGGTGAGAAGAGGCGTAATAAGCTTGTCTGAGACCACCAGTTTTAAAAAGAACAAAACAAAATTTAAAAAAACTTGCCAGTAGACAATTTACAAAAGACGGCTGGATTCATCAAAAATGCAGAGACCGACATTTGAGCGACATGTCATTTATGACATAGTTCAGCAAATTGGTTTTCATCACGTAACTTGAACGGACCTACTGGCACTGGGAAAAGTTAAGAATGATTGTCGCTGACAGATGTACTTCTGTTGCGAAGGTAATGCTCAGAGTCAACCAAATAAAACTTAACATTATATTCAAGTCTTGATAAAAAAATAAGTCAAGTTAGAAAGCTCCTCAAGTGGCCAAATACTAAATTACTTCACCATACCTTACGAAGAAGTAATTTGCAAATAAATAATGCAACCGCTGTTTAAATGACATTCAATGACGTGACCGCAACCAACGGTGTGTCGTCGCTATAAAACGGGAAAGTTATATGTGGACACGATCGGGCAAATGCGGCGGAGAACGAATATGTCACGTAATAAAAGCGATGTGATGTTGCACATTTTTATCTTTACAACTCCGTGCCCTCTTGCTTGCTCGTGATGTGTTCGAAGGAGCTAGCCAAGTCTTAGGTAGAAGTCAAGCAGAGTAGCCGGGGCTGATAAGAGCAACGTTTATGTTCACTATTTACACACTAAAGGTAGCATCATGGAAGCTTGATGAGAGCTTCTGAGAGCTGGTTCAGAGCGTCTCGGTTCTCGCATTTTAAGCCGTGGTCTTCCTAAAATTCTCTGCAGGAGAAAACAATAGACAGTTTGCAATAAACTACAAGGCAGCTTTTCTGTAAGGTTAGTTTTCCAACCATAAACTCTCGTTCACAGACGGCTTTTCTCGCTCATTTTGTTTTTGCCATTCACCTTTTTGAGATCTTGTGCTCGCGTGCCTTTGCTGGAATTCGGAGAGGTGACATTTTGTTGTACTCGCGTGCTCGCGTGCACTCGCTGGAATTCGAAAAGGTAAAGGCACAATGAGGGAGAAAAGCAATCTGTGAACAAGAGTTTTTGGTTAAAAAATAAACCTTTAGGAAAGCCGCCTTGCATATCACTGTAAACGGACAGACTGCATGTCCATTTAGTCAAGGGCAGTCCAAAGAAATTGCCGTCTTCATCTCCGTCCCCCAAATGGTGGGGGTAGTGGTTAGAAGAAGGTGCCTAATTTCTGCAGCCCAGCAGGGAGCACAGCGCAGCGAATAAAGATAAAAAAACGAGAAGGAGAAAGAGAGAGAAAGTCAAACACTGCCTTCTTTTCTACACAGGAAATAGAAAGGATGCACGTTCAGTTCGTCACACGGCGAGAGAGAAACACAACGTAGGTCATAATGCAATAATACGCACAACACAGCACAGTGCAATAACGTTGCATCGCACGTGCAGAATAGGGCCTGCAGCGCTAGGCAGGCTAGGGCCTGGGGGAGTGGAAGACTTGAGAGCACCACAGAGTGTGGGAAACATACCTGACGATGAATCCCAACCTCTCGGCTAATTATTCAGCGCGTCTCGTGGCACGTCGAACAAATCAAGCTGCCTCAATTTCCGACAGCTCTTCCTAGGCCGTCAGTCAGCCAGGCGTGTCCAAATAGTTTTTGACGAGGGGAGCCAACAGCCCTAAAAAATTCGAAGTATGACTTTCGTGTTGTCGCCTCTTTTGGCGCACCTCGAGAGCGTAGACCCGGAACAAATCAGGGTAGGTGAGGTGACTTTCCGCGAACCTTACCTGCTTTCCAAACCAGTTACTGCATGCAAGCTTCCCCTGAATGGATGAATGTGTGGTTGAAGAAAAAGAAAAAGACACTATCTTTCCTTGCTAGACCACGGCTCAGTCCCTTGAAGGGAAAAGGGAGAGTGGAGAAAATAGTTTAGAAGTAGGTAGGAGGAGAAGGTTTGGAAGAACGTGACGGTCATGGCTGCTAGAGCAGAAAAAGAATAGGGGCCGTCGGCAGGGAACTCCGAGTCTTACAACTTGGAAATGTGGAGTTGCAACCATGTACGCAGATACCTATGGTCATTCCCACGAGAGAAAAAAAATCTGGATCGCCTTTCTTGGGCTAGAATACAGAAAACTAGCTAAACGAGAAAACTAAAATAAGTAAAGAAATAACCGATAATCTAACCACCAATTGTCACCACAGCTGCGGAAGGAAAGAAGCAAAAACGTAATCCGCGACCTCGGCACCAGCGGCTACACAGAGGCATTTCTTCGTAGAACACTGTGTATAAGAAAAGACACGGGAAACACGACACCAATGGCGTGGCAACGACGCCACGTGTCGACCAAACTTGAGCTCACCGAACAGGGAACGAAGCACAATGGCAGAACACTGCGAGACCACTCGCAACATATTTGCGTCATGCATACCAGTCCCGACGGCACGGTGTACAGCTGGTTGGGTTGTATTGTAGTCTTTCTGAATTCCTTGAAGTGCACAAAGAGCGCGAAAGGTTGGGTACAAGGAACATGAACATAGAAAACGACTTTGCCATCAAGCCTTTTGCAGTGTGTACTGGACGAACGTAGCGACGGGTGACGAACGACAGGAATTCAGTTCTTATGCGCTTCAGAAATGTCTATGAATGGAAAAGTTTTTGAATGGGAATGAAAAAAAAAATCATCAAAACATGGGTGTTGCTATGTCCGTGCAACAGAACTACAAGCCTGTTGGAAAAAAAATGGCAGCAATATCTCATAAAGAGACGGGAGAATTAAAAGCCTCTCTGATTGCCGAGAAGTAACAGAATTCTTCAATCACGTTACAGCTTGAATAAATTGATTTCCACGAGTGATGAGGGATCACGTATGGCACGAACGGTGCGTTTCTGCCTCCTTCCTTCTTGAAATATGGCCGCGACAATTTTCATGGTAACCTAAATTACGCAGCCACTGTTTAATTGGTAGCAAATGACATGACAAAACCCATGATCTGTGTCATCGCTACATTTTAACAAAAACTTGAAATCCTGCCAGATGGCGCATTGCTATCGGGAAATTTTGAGCGCAAACTAATGGTTCCACACGACGTTCACAAGCATCCGTCCCGTCTCTCTCGTTCTTGTTAGCGTCTTGTTTGGCGCTCACAAACTTTCCCAATCGCCACATTAATTCAAAAAGAAATTGAAGTGGCATCTCAGGGCACAAGCAGTTCAACGAAATAGAGAGAGAACGGGTGCTCGATTGCTCGCGAATCGTGCTGCATTCTCGTCTTTGAAGCCACATTAATAATGAATCCGGAGCTTAGCTCTTATTCTCCGTTGATTAGGTACATAATCATAGATTCAGCTCAGTGTGGATTACGATGTCATGTATTAAAGGTGACCTGGAGTGGCACATGTGTCACAACATGCTGCAAAACCCAAGTCCATGCCTTCGTACCGTCATGCTCGTTTAATACGAACGTTTGTAGATTGGACTACAGAAACAACATGAAAAGGCCGAGAAATATTTAATTCTTCCGTTCGTTAGTAATGTACTTCGTTATGCGTTTTTCTGTTCTCTGGGAGCATATCAAGAGAGTTGTGTAGCATGAATGAACATAAACTGCTGTTTCTATTTCACCACAGTCGTTGAACGGTGTACTCTATAAACGCATCATCTACAATAAACTTCGTGCCAGCACAATGCATAAAATGCTCAATTACATCGCACAAAAAAACGCGGATTTCACCGAAAGAAACTCGTAAACCTCATTAGATATTCAAACGTCAAATTTAGAAATGGCACTGCCATGAACGAGATTAACTCCATGGCCAAATTTCACTGCAAAAAGCGCTTGA
>WOVY01000480.1:0-63425 GCA_013436015.1 Rhipicephalus annulatus | reverse complement strand
TTGTGAGAGGAATATGGAAAGGGGTCATGGTTCCTGGGCTGACGTTCGGCAACGCGGTCTTGTGCATGAGGTCAGAAGTTCAAGCAAGATTAGAAATTAGGCAACGTGAAATATGTAGGCTTGCTTTAGGAGCTCACGGGAATACACCAAACCAGGGAGTACAACGTGATATGGCATGGACATCATTTGATGATAAAATTTGAGAAGCGATTGAGAGAAATGGGGAGGAGCGTTGGGCTATGAAGGTTTTCAGCTACTTGTACATGAAGAATGTCAATACAAAATGGAGGAAGCGAACCAGGAAATTGACTGCTAAATACTTAGAAAACAGCAGGTGGCTAAACCAGAAAGAACTATCGGTTAAAAAGGAACTGCAGGAAACGGATACTGACATGTGGAGAATTGGCATGATTAAGAAGTCCGCACTAGAGATCTATCGAACTTTTAAGCAGGAAATTGCCAAATAAAGAATCTATGATAATACTCAGGGTAGTTCTCTACTGTTTGAGGCCAGGACGGGAGTGTTGCGGACCAAGACATATCGGGCCAAATATGAAGAGGTAGACACAATATGCAGCGCGTGCGAATAGAAATAAAAAACTGGCGAACACTTGACAATGCTCTGTAAAGGGCTTCACCTTATAGTTCAAGTTGATGGCGCATAGTTTTTCAAAGCACTGGTGTTTAGGGACAGGGAGGGCAAAATAGACTTAAGCGGGTAGACTTAACTAGAAGGAGGTTATCTGATTGGTGGCTAAAGTCAAGGCACGATTGAAAATTAAACCCTTCACTTCAAAGTACCCGTCCAACTTTACTATTTACCGGGGAAAAAAATCTTGTGGTTAGTTCACTAAGCATTACGGCTAGGTGACGTTAGCCGCCGCCCGATCTAAAGGGTACAGCCACATCCATCCATCTATCCAGCCAAGAATATGCTCTCTGGCTTGTTGCTCCAGGCTTAGTCAGGTAGATTTTCTGGCCTCACCGTTGAATTGTTTGCTCGGGTTGTGGCTTGCAAACATTGCGGTTTTGGGCTTCGTATCATCTTGTTCCGTCATCATGTCCTCCAAGTGGTGGACATGTCGCAGTGTGAGGAGGGAGTACGACAAGGCGCTGATAGAATGAGCTATCAGTCTTACCAGGCAGGCGGTTGAGAGCGCACCGAGGCAGCTGACGCGCACCAGCACTATCCGCTTCCTGTATAATACAGGCTAGGGAATTATAGAAACACAGAGCAGAAATCAACTCTTGTGCCTCTCTCAGGCACTCACAAGGCGGAACCTGCTTCGAACAATAAGGACCGAGCTAAGCAACACCATGCGTGACGATAAATCATGGTCTCCTATTGCAGTAATGGTTAAGGCACGCGTGCAACTTAAACCATTGTCACGCAAGATGAATTCACAACACCATCGAAGTGAACCCAAGGCACGTGCTGATTATTATGTACGGTACTAGCGCTAAATTCATGCAGACGTTTAGTTGGCGCTGCAGTAGGCCTAGTTGAAGGAATGGCCACAGCTACTGCTGTGATGGAGAACGGGCTCATTAACATCTTCATGTAGATTAAAACGGCTTACCCCGAAATGGCTGGGAGTGGCACGCTATCCCTAGCAGTGGCACCTGCAGTTGCATAATTAACGATTACAGAAATGGCGTACCGATTTCCAAAGCACCTATCAATACTTCCGTCAAGGCGTTGCACCAAACACTTTATCGCACATTTCGGGAAACATTCCTTTTTCTCCCAATCTGGTGGCTAGGCACGACTACGCCCAAGAATAAGCATGTTATTATGTATGTCGGAGGTATTTTCATCTGATCCCTGAAAAATTATTTCCCTAAACCCATAAAAAAAGAAAATGAAATTCGCACCTGTCATCACATTGCACCCCATCACAGGAATGGGATCAGATAGGCCTGGCGCTCAATACACCCTTACGCTTAATCAGAGCTCGGTCTGGCACCAGCTCCAGACAAAACCATTTATAATCTCCTGTCTGGCACATCTGTTTTACTCTGCTCTCTCTCAACCAGAGTGCACCATGTACCTGTGGTTCACCCCTGGTGGATCTTTTTCACTGTTTGTGAATTGCACACAAAGCCCTTACTGGTAGATCCTATTCCCAATTCTTCACTTTTCTCACGGGAGGCCACTTTTTGGGCAGCTTACATCACAACATGTGCGTGTCGTGATGTCAGTGCCGTCTTTTTCAGAGTCGGCGCCGTCTTTTCTTTCTCTTTTGCTCCTTCCCTGTCCTGTGTTTCTGGTGTTACGCTGCAAACAAGTGAAGATGTTAAAGAACAACAGATGTTCAAAATTTGCTTCTCAATAATATATCGTGGTTTTGGGAATTAAAACCCCAGATATATTGAAAGAAGATGCATGAAAAGGGAAGGATGATATTGGAAACTGGCAAAAAAGGGATGACAGACTTCTTAAGCTATGCTGCCATTGAGATTTTCAGCTGTTCACGCAATTCTCACACGTGGCTTTGATGCAGCTATGCATATATCACACAAGCATGCTGACTGTACAGTTAGTATAACTGCAACCTTCATGTACCCAGCCTTCATGTACCCTCTATGAAATTTCAGAACATCTGAGTCAGTGTTAGCATCAAGTTATGTTCTTCATGCTGGGGAACCAGTGTGATGAGTTACCATTTCTACAGAATGAAGCCCTGTCTACCTGGAACAAGCTGCAAGATATATAACTAAACGGCCATTATCAGGGCCAGTCAATCTCTGTCCGGCTTGGATGCACCAACTGATTCCCTTTATCATCAACCCTCAATAAAACTAGCAAATGTTTGTACATGTGCAAGCAGTGTCATTCAATATCTTAGGAAATGCTTGTGAAGCAATTTCAAGGAGAATCATTTTTCTGATCTCATAGTGAGGCATTAGGAACACCTTAGTTACACCAAATGCCATTATTCAATGAGAGGAACAAGAGAAATATTTCACTGGGAACTATGAAGTAAACAAAAAACAAATGTTTTCAGATACAGCGAGATCATTTCATAAAAAAGCTCAGAAGTTGCTATGTGTGGCCACATATATTCTGTGCAAGCATCGTGTGGCTACAAAATTCTGTACCAAACATAGGTTCAGCTTTCTGGAATAGACCGCGCTGCACAAGCTAGCTCAGTGCATGCACTTCTGTACCCTGCCAGAGAATATTTTTACCACCAGTATGTTGTAACGTGAAGTGAAATGGTGATTGCATACTAGGGCGCGTCCTGCAGGACCCCAATAAAGTTGTTTCACTTGATCGGTTGGTGTGCTGTAAGCAGAACATTTCCAAGAAAAATCGTATAGTTTGACGGAGGACTTAAGCAAGAAAAGGTGTAGATAAAACACCGGATTCACTGGCATTATCTACACCAAGTATAACATTGTTTTTCTGGTGAAGCTTTGTGTCTGAACAGCGAGCAGGATAAGCTGGTAAAAACATGCAAAATGGGAAGTCTAGCACAGCAATCTGTGCAGTACTGCTCATTTCATGGAGCATTAATTTCACAGGCTTTGCTCATTGTTAGCGTTAAGCCTATATTATGTCCACTGCAGGGTGGACGCCCCACTCAATGTTCCCTGTCCTGTATGAGCCAATTTCATATTATGGCTGATAATTTCTCGATCTCATTGGAACTAATCACGTGCCACCCTCTGCTACATTTCAAGTGTCCTAATATAAATAATTGACATTACTGACCTGTCATCCATCTTTTTTCTCATTCCCAACTAATGCATTCATTTTTGATAAACTCTGCTTTCTTCCCATGTCTTAATATTATGCTAGCCTTTTTTCATTTTTCTGAAACATTATCTTTGCTCAGAAGCTAGAAGTTTTCAGAAAGAACATAACAACATTCTACCTCCTGAGCATATGGCATCATCAATACAAAAATGCAATAAAAGTGAGAAAACATCCTATCTATATAAGAGGCCCTAAAATACTGCAGGAGGCAACAAATAAACTGGTATTTGTATAAAGGCAGTGACAAAAACTTTGACTACTGTCACTTATTCTGATTCTTGGGACATCTTTTTTTAGTACATCATAACAGATAATTACACATTTACACAATTTACACAGAGGAATTGCCACTACGTGCATTGAGGCCACTCTTCAGAAGTCATGTGAGCACAAGAATGAGGTAAGCCTTAAAACCAGATTAAAAGACTAAAGGATGCTGGATATCCCAACAGCACCATCACACCCGTGTGCTAAACCCTCCTGCAGAAAGTCAAGTTAAACAAAACAGGACCAAAATAAAAACAGAATGACCAAAGATCTTTGCATGCTATACCGTACGTACATAAGGTGTTTCACAATATAAAGAAAATAGCGAGCCGATATGATTTTATATTGTCATTTTCCATCCCTTGCAAGTTTTCAAAAGTGTGTGTACTAAAAAACAACAGGAATAGCCATTGTTTCACCATTTGTCACGAGAATTGATATACTGAATGCCAATATAATGTTGTGTATGAGATACTATTGACATGTGGAAACGTAAACATAAGACAAACTGGGCAATGCCCCAATGTTTAAGCAAGACAGCATGCTTAAAATGTTAAGAATGGCTATGGTAGTCGCATGGCCATACACTGTAAAGAATGTAAGTGCAGTTCTATGTTTCATAAAACACTGTTTTTGAAAAAAAGCAAGAACAAGAAATGAAAGAGAGACTGTGAAAGCATTTTCTTGTCAGGAAGGCCATGGATCAGTGCATCAGTATACCTTCACTCATCCATTCGGAGAGAGAGTATTCTTTTCTCAGTTAAGGTTATATTATCATGGTCTCACATGTGTCGTTGTGCATGAGCACTGTTCTTGTACTCTGTAAAAAAGTGGGCGTAGTACCTTCAATAAAATTTAGTTGGCAGTCAGCGCTCTTTCCTGTCCTTTTTGTCTCTTCCTGAACTTCTCTCACTGTTACTAGAACACAACCACAATGAACCAACTTGCCCAGATTAAGCTAATGTTGACGAAAAGTCAGAGCATGAAAATACTTCAGGGGCTCAGAATCTCCTCACTAGCCTTCTAGTTACGGCCCTGGTCTATGTGTTCCGAGAGCGAAGCACTAGTGGAGCTATCTAACTACCTAGCGGTGAGGAGGGTTTGTGTATACTCGACCTTGTTTCATGACATGGTGAGAGGTGGTAGGTTGTTGAAATAATATGCTGTGTGGGAGGTCAAGGTTTTGATTGAGAACGCTGAGTATGAGCCAGTGACATGAGGCGTTCAAGACTTTTTGCGATATTTACTCTAGCATAGGACCTTGGTTGGTGGTTGACGTGTGCATTTGATCACATTGTAGTCTTCTATCTTAATTTTTTGCCACTTGGCGTCGACGCTCTTGAGTTGTACCAAAGTAATTAAGCATCCAGGTACAAGTATCTTCTGTCAGTGTTTCAATTAAGAGCATAATATGAGTAATAGCTTCCATCGATACTTCTGGCATTGGTGTATGCACATTTCTTTTGAAGTTTTCTTGCAAAAAAGACATTAAAAGTATGTTTTTGTGACTTTTTATTGTTGGCCAGAACTGCTGGTGTGTCCGAACGGCTCTTCGATTGGTTGTGGTGTTGTCTTGTTCAGGGCCACAGAGCTTTCAGTCTTTTTTTATATTTGCCTTCACAGGAATGCTCTTTGCATGCTTCTTCAGTACTTTGTATTATTCCTAAAGCATTGACTTCCAGATGTTGATTGTGGTGCTTTAATCTAGTGTTCAACTTCACGCTAGCTTCTTTTGCACGCAAAGCAAGAACTCAGGAGTATGGTAACTTTTGCTATGGGTTTTCCCTTCTTCAGTCTACTGTATTTTTGCCTGTGTTGTCTAAGCGCTGACTGCCTCGTGCGACAGCAATTTTTTGTGCACTTATTGTGTGCCAATGACTTATTTGCCTCCTCAGCAAAAGACTTTTTGTATTATAAGAGAAAGCTCTGTCTGTATTGGTTTTGTCATTTGCTGATGGTGTATCTTCAGTGTCTTTTCTCAGTGTACACTATACTTGAATGGGCAGCATGACTACCTTCAGCTGTTAGCAGGCTTTTAGCTGCTGTAATACTGATTGATGCTCCTTTCTCGGGCGTTCTATTTTGAATGGTTGGCATGTCATTGCTTCTTTTAAACTTTAAAACTGCAGGTGCGCCTTTTTCTGGTTACACCTGGTATATTTTTCCAGTGGTTATATATATATATATATATATATATATATATATATATATATATATATATATATATATATATTGCTGACTTGAGAAACAAGGCCTCTTTACGTTAGGTGCACATCAGGTGGGAAGAGTACTTCTATTAATTGCCAAGATTGTGGCCCCTTATGGTGGGAATCATAATGCACTGTTGATGTGTCAAATTCACATAGCATAATTCCAAGGCACTCGATCAATATCCAAGGAAGAAAATTATGTTCTTTTGCGTGAGTTTAAGCAACTCATAGTAATTTGTATGTAAATAAATTCTTCATCATTCTTGGCTGTCATGTTTTATGGAAGCACATGTACTTCGTTAATAACAAAAAAACACGCACGCTCACACCACTGCAGTGGCGTGAGCGTGCGTGTTTTTTTTTGTTATTAACGATTTGTCCTATGCATTCACGTTTCTTCTTTTTTTGTGTGTCGTACTTCTCGTATTGCGCAGCCTCCCGTTTTGGGCACACGTAAAAAAAGTACATAAAAAAATTGCCCGCAGCTTCCCTCGGGGGAACACTGAGGAGGATGCGGAAGCATGTAATTGGTTAACGGGTGTTAAATTGCGACTTACTTGGGTCGATGGCTAAATTGGTTAACGTGGTTGTGAAATGGGGTGTTAAATGAGTGAACACGTACGGCACGTATGCGAAAGGGCGGTGTTTTATTTATTGCGACGAACTTTGAGGACGATGGCTTTGTGGTTGGTAAAGTAAAGAGTGAGTGGATCGGGTTGCATCGGTCGTAGGTCGAAATTTGCAAAGACGTGGTCGATGCAGGTTCCGCGAATGATGGTCGGCTGGTGGTGTTTGCAGTCGTCGTGCGTTGCGCGTTTCAGCGAGTGTCGCGACGCCATGTATTCGACTATCCAATCGTCCTTGATTGGATTGGCACAGATGGCGACGGCGCGACGGCGCATGCGCTGTCAGCTGTCGAATGTTCTCGAAGGAGAAGCGCGCGCGGCACAGATGGTGGGCGACGGCGCGACGGCGCATGCGCGCGCGTCAGCTGTCGAATGTTCGAGAAGCGGTGCGGACGGCGCGGACGGCGCACTACAAGGCGCGAGTATAAGATGCTTCCGCATCTAAAAGAAGCGTTTCACGCCGAAATTCGCGTTCGCAACGAGCTGGGCACCGACAGGGTGCCCTACGACGCCCACACACTCCGCAACATCTTACCAACCGTTCGCTGCGATGTTGTTCGGAATTCGTGTGGTCGTTGCATGAATATAGCGCGTGCGTGCGTGCGCACGCGCGTCTGTGTGTTAGATCACGGCAACTGCATATGTTGTATGATTCTGTCACCATAACGCAACTGACGACCCCCACTCTTCCCACACGTCAAGCAGCAGCAAGTGCCGTTAACAGTACTGTGCTGTGAACGCAAAACAGATTCGAATAGGTCGCGTAGATAGCTAGCCCGACACATGATACGATAAGATTTGCGTCAGATATTCGACGTCTACATGCACGCGTAAGACAGCGGTATGCGCAGCAGCTTCGTCATACGTAAGGATAGCACCGCATCAGACGTCACGTCTGACAGAGAAACTTGATCGGTAATTTTTTCTCACTTAAAAAGTCTACCTTGCACAACTTCAACCAACGATCATGCATTTCAACGATCTGTACATGATTTAATGGTTGATTGATTGATATGTGGGTTTAACGTCCCAAAACCACGATATGATTATGAGAGACGCCGTAGTGGAGGGCTCCGAAAATTTCGACCACCTGGGGTTTTTTAACGTGCACCCAAATCTGAGCACACGGGCCTACAACATTTTCGCCTCCATCGGAAATGCAGCCGCCACAGCCGGGATTCGAGCCCGCGACCTACGGGTCAGCAGCCGAGTACCTTAGCCACTAGACCGCCACGGCGGGGCATGGTTTAATGACGAAAAGATAGTTCTAATATTGTGCCCGGCACATATATTACTCTCTAACTTGAAAAATCGGCGCGTGAATTGGGGCCAGAACAGCACCAAAAAGCAGCACACGCAGAAATTGGCTCATATTCTAATATTATGACATCGTGATGTTGACTTTTCAGCTGACGCTGGCAATAACGTTCAAACGGCGGGCCGATAATGCCGGTCTTATTGGATGGCTCCGCCCATATTGGCTGCTACTTGTACAACCTGGCCCGATGTGTCCATTTTAATAGGCCGGCACAGCCTATATGGGCGGAAAGTTCTGAAAGCTGGCCCAATATAACCAATCTAATAGACTGGCACAGCCATCATTGGCGGAATGTTGTTAATGCTGGTCCAACATAGCCGTTCTATTCGGCTGGCAGAACCAGTATTGGGGGTACGTTGTCAACGCTGGTCCAACATCACCGTTCTATTTAGCTGGCACAGCCAATCTTGGCGGTACGTTCTGAAAACTGGGCCGTTCATGGGCCAGGCAATGCCGATCTATCCCCAATATTGGGCCAACCTTCTGTGCTGCCTGGGCACACACATTACCTAGTCTTTATCAGCATTGTTTGATAATAAATTGTAAATAAGCAGCGCACGATAATAATTGACCTTTATTTTCTCCATCTTGCTTCAGAGCACACCAACCAACTCGCTCAGCCTTCCCAACGATGGCGCCTCTGCCGTGAATGCCCGAGACCACAGCACTGATGATTCAAGCAGAGTTAGCTGTAGCACGTCAGAAGTACGCACTGGGGAAGATTTATCGGCAGATGGCTTGTGTTTTGAAGTGGAAGATAGAGATGATATGAGCGGAGGTGCTAGTGAGCAGGATGTCTTTAGTACTGAAGATATGCCATGCTCCAATGATAATGAGGGTTGTTTTTCTGTCGAATTCAATGGTAATGGCGATCCTGTTGAAGAACCAGATGGAATCAACAGTGGTGATGAAGGCAATGCACAGCTGCATGGTGCTGATGAAGTAGAACAGAAGATAATAAGGAGGATGATTTTGATAACTTTTTTTCTAAAATCTAGGTCAGGAAACCCTCCCTCATCAGGCAACGACCAAAGCACATTTTTTCGTGCTTGTACTTGCATATATACTTAGAGCAGGCCTCACATGGTCCCGAGTGCAAGGACTTCAAACTCTCATCAATGCTCTCTTTGGGATAAATGTTGTCCCCTCTACTACCTACTCACTGAGAAAGCTATGGGGAAGCAATAAAGAAGCGTTAAAGGTGCACTTATTCTGCCAAAACTGCCATGAGTACCTCGGCTTATCCTGTGATGCCAAAACCAAGTCCAGTGTGATTTGTGCCACATGTAATTCAGAAAAAAAGCTTCGAGAACTGATGAGCTTTAGAAGCTTTTTTTATTGTTCAAGCTGAAACAGAAGTTGCTTGAGTTTCTCAAACAAGTTGGTGGAGCTGTTCATGATGATTTACTGAAATTATCATCCGGATCCCAGGTGCCAGGAGTGTTTATGGACAAAACAGATGGAAGTCTTTACCGTAGCAAAAGAAAACAAATGAAAGTGGGGTGGAGTCACATCACACTATCGTTCAAGTGCGATGGGGCACCTGTGTTTTACTCCAGCAAAAGCACAATCTGGACAATTCAAGTGGTTATCAATGAACTGTCTGTTTTGATTCAGTGGCAAAATGTGTTGACTACAGAGCTGTGGTTGGCAAGAGAACACCCACGTATGGATGTCTTCATGGCACAGTTTGTCTCTGAAATCAACAGCGTTGGAACATTAGTGTGGTTGCATGCTGGAAAAACCATAAGATCGGTGGTACATGCCTACCTGTTGTGTAAACTCGACAGCAAGGGCAGCCATCTTAAACTGCAAACAGTTCAATGAATACTTTGGATGTTGCTGGTACTTGCAGCAAGGCCAAATGATTGATGATAAGTGTCCAACTGTATGAAACATTTTATAAGCTTGTAAAAGTGTGTCACCTTTTTCAATTGCGTTGATGGTATGCTAAAAATATTCATGATATGAGTGTGTTTCTCAAGGTACTCTAAATGATAGCTATCACATTTATTAAGTTTTCTTACACAACTGCTTGCGAAACCACCAACAAAAATTTAAAATATTTTCATCTTTTGGGCGTTTGATTAGCTTCATGATTACTATAGAAAATTGTTATACCACCTATGTTACATGCGGTGAATACGTGTGGTGAATTGACAGTACACAGACCGACGTGATACTGAATGGTTCAGCCTCTTACAGAGGTGGTTCAATGTGGGAAACCATGCGAGGACATCACGATGCAAAAATCGTAAGCTAACAATGTCAGATTACAATGAACTTTAAACTAGTTTGGGCAGTTGTGTTCGTCTATTTAGTTCCCACAAAAACATACAAATGGCCAACCAACAAAAGGTTTTTCTTTTTGGGGTGTAATTATAAGTGCGACTAAAATAATCAGTAAACCAGTTAAAATGAACTAGTTGCTTTTTAAATAAAATGTTTTCAAATATTCAGGGAATAATCATTATTTAAAAAATAGATGGCAGTTTCATTTTTGGCATTTATTAAAAACCACAAAGTAGATGCGTCAGTGTCATTAGTGTTTCAATACTGTTTTTCTATCGACGCTGCATTGCCTCAGAGCTTGCTGCTTTAATGTTTTAGGAAACGGTAGAGACCATGTAAACATAACTATCGATCTGTGAAGTAACTAGACTGACGGCCGTTCATCGTTTCAGCTTCTTTTTTTGGCAGTGGTTGCCTGCGTGTATTTATTCACCAAGGTGGAAAGGTGGGCATATTGGTATTTCATGTTTAAGAAGGGTAAGAGCGCACTGAATACGAATACGCAAAGAAAGAAGAACGAAAGAAAAAAAGAACGAACGAGTAAAAGAAAGAATGAAAAAAGAAAAAACGACCGAAAGAAAGAAAGAATGAAATGAAGAAAGAATACACAAAGAAAGATGTGTGGGTGTCCTTTCTTTGTGTATTCGTATTAAGTGTGCTCTCACCCTTCTTGAACATGCGTTTATTTGTTTTCTACAGCCTACATTCGCTGGTAAAAGAAGTTTGTTTCTTGTTACCAACTGCGACATAAAATAGTGACAGTGGAATGGAACCATGAAAGAACTTTCTTGCAGGATCATCATTTCTTTATCTTTTCTCTGGCTAACAGTCGTTAAGGTTGTTTGGAAAAAGAGTAACGTGTTGAGTAAGAAATGATTTTTGCCCTAACGTAACATATCTGGTGGCTCAGAATGTAATCTATCTCGTAAATAATAGATTAAAAAGAATCTGACCTATAATTACCCTCCAAGGTATTTTATTTGAAAATTAAAAGTGAAATATTACACTAAAGGCCGTGTACATGATTGTGCAGCTATATTTAGTTGATGAGAGTTGAGGAGCCAATACGAAAATACAAAAAACAGACCTTTTGTATTTGAAAGTGAATATCTCAACTTAAAGGGGCTCACAACTGGCCAGAAGTTGCAGTTAGATCCTGGGGGGGGATCGCAAAGACAGAATGCTATATTTGTAGTTCGAATATAAATTCTATTTTTAAATTGCATATGAAAGGCACAAGATTGGTACATTAAGCTGGCTGGTGAAACATTCTTGCTCCTGCTTGAAGGCACTCCAATTGCTGTTCTGTCGGCTGTCTTATAGTGAAATAACAAGTGGCATGGTCTTTGCAGCTACTAGTACCACTAAAAACCTGCGTTAAGCTGTGACCCACTCACGCGTAGTGAACCACAGCACATGAACACAAACTGTAGCCAAACATGCTTGATGAACAAAGCATTATGATTGTACACGTTGGCTTCCTTCAAGTACTGCTTTGTGGGTGGTATTGAACTCGCTCACCTGCAACTTGCTCACCTGCAAGTGTCGCTCACCTGCAAGTGTATGTACAAATTCAGTGACACTAAAGATTGAATAATCTTTGTACCGAGAATCTGTAGAGTGCATTTGCATAATGTGGTGGACACAAGAAGACTGCTTTATTAGTTGCAGAAGGGAACGCTTGCATATGCTGTTGCCAAGTCTCACTTTCTTGATTCCACAGTGCCATTGTGATAACTGCCCGCTGTAGTCCTGATAAATGTTTGAGTACATTTTTTGCGTTACCATTACATGATTTGATACTCTAAATAGTAGGCTTTTTGCTGCAATCTAAAAAGCAGCTGCCACATAAATCGCTTGTCTATTCTTTTAAACTCACAACGTCACTTTTTAGCGGCAAAACTACAGAGCTACTACTGTGTTTCATTGTTTGAAATAGTTCAAACCGCATAACAAAAATCTTCATGCTTCTGGCAGCGTAGTACTATGAATAAAAGTATCGTGACTAAGATGTGCTATATTTTTCTTACTTGCATGGTAAAATCATTCTTAGATACAGGATGGTAGCGAAAACACACTTGGATAACGACAGATTCACTTGACCTCGTCAGGAGACATACGAATCTCTTGTTGCCTCTCCTCGTGATCATATTTCTCAAGTTTAGAAGTCTGAAATAAAAAAATTGAAATTAAAAAAAGAAAAAGTACGTGTGGCAACCATGACTTTTTTAACTGCTGAAACCAGTCATTACAGTATGTAATAAGCATGACCTTTGATATCAGCTTTCATTGCTCTCAAGGAAGTCGTTGTGGAGGAAGCACATTTTCGTGTGCCAGCAAGAGCTTATGACTACAAGAATCGGTCTGATAAAGGGAGTAAACATTTTGCTCGCAGGTACCCTGAAGTGTAAATTCTCCAACCATGTGGCTGACAAGACACACAGTGGTGTGCTTAAAGCCATGGTGCAAGCAGTCCGCCAAAAAAAGCAGTTTTCGGCATCGAGAGACCATCAACACTTGTCAAGCTGCAAGGCTTTGACCTTGTGTGGGTCTTTCCTCCTGACTACATGCATGGCGTATTGGAAGCGGTCACGAATCAAGTAACCAAAATTTGGCTATTGGATACCAATTATTCTTGCTATATTGAGAGAAAATTGAAGCTGATAGATTCAAGGTTGCGCTGTATAAAGCCACCCTTCATCTTTTCAAGGTCTGGGCGACCCTTGTCTGATCGTGCATTTTGGAAGGTCGAACAGTGGCCTTGTTGGCTTTTATTTCAAAGTCTGCCTTTTGTTGCTGACATACTGCCAAGCGTTTATCGCTCATATTTTACGCTTCTTGTTAAGGCTGTGTTTGCTTTGCTTAAGGACGTTGTTTTAGAAGCTGAAATTCGTTCTGCTGAAAAGCTTCTGTCGTTATTTGTTCAACAAGTGGCCAAGCTCTATGAAGAAAACGCCATGAAGTTCAACATTCACCAATCATTGCACCTTTCGAAAGCAACCCGAATGTTTGGCCCTTTATGGAGTACGTGGACATTCCCTGTGGAAGACGGAATTCACAGGGTACTGCAGCTTGTATCTTCAAATAAGTATTTTCTTATTTATATACAGATACGGAGGTCGTTCTCAGGCTCATGAAGGAGTGAAAACAAAGAAATACAATGAAGGAAATTTGACATACAACTTGACAATATATCAATGTTGCTTGACGTAATTTCAAAACGTACAACACACATAAGGGGAGGCGTAAATAGGCTTACAAAATTGCCTGTAAGGACACGATACGGTATGCATACGGTAAAAGAACACAATAATGATATCTTATACTTTTGAAACGACACTTTAACCAAAGCTTATATTAGAAATACGCTGAGAAAACACTTTTTATGACCCAGAGTTGACCATCTCTTCAGGTAACACATTTCAATAAAAATTTGCTCGAGGAAGCAAAGAAAACTTGGGCAAATTATTGTAGCTAATCGATTGCCTAGTAGTCCTACCATGTCGAATTCTCGCTGATTGTTTGAAAGTGTCTTGGATGTAGTGTTTCAGCGACATACTGAAGTGACTGTAGTAAAGCTCATAGAGGAACTTTAATCTATATATGACCCTACGCTGCTCGAGTGTTTGAAGATTTGCCCTATTACGTGAAGTGGTTACACTCGAGCGACACGAATAAACAGAATAAATGAAGCGCAAAGCTAAACTTTGCACTCTTTCAATTTTACTTATTACGTATTGTTAATAAGCACTCCAAATGTCATCTCTGTACTCTAACTTAGGTAGTACTAGTACCTTATAAGCGTTTAATTTCACAGCAGGAGAACTGCGCAACTTTCTTTTCCAAAATGCGTATTTCTTAAGTGCACCCTGACAAATGTTATCAATCTGTGTTTTCCAACTGAAGTTGCTTGTAAGTCTGACGCCTAACTATTTAACTTTATCGGATCTGTTGATCGTAGCATTTTTTAAAGAATAAGTAAAGCCGAGAGGCCTCTTTTTGTTCCTGAATGTAATAGAAGTTGTTTTAGTAACATTCATTCGTAAACCCCACTGAGTACACCATGCCTCAAATGATACCCCACTCAGTACACGATGCCTCAAATCATTTCAAGGCATTGTTTTTTTGTTTGGTGATCTTGGTTTTTAATAGCTGTGTATACCACGCAGTCGTCCGCAAATAATTTATTATGGATAGGGGGTTCCACAGTAATATAAATATCAATTATATATACTAAAAAAGTAGAGCGCCCAGTACAGTGCCCTGTGGGACTCCAGAGCACGCATCCAACTCTTCGGAGATACACTCATTATTGGCGACAAACTCTGTTCTATTTTTTAAGTAGCCTACTATTCATGCGACTACTTTTCGTTCAACGCTATTTGAGAGAAATTTTGTAATCAGATTGAAATAGGGGACGACATGGAACGCGTTAGACAAATCTTGAAATATAGCCTAGGTTTGACCATTGGTATTTGATGTATAAATTACGTCATCAGTTATTTGTGATAGTTGGGTAACAATTGACAAACGAGATCTAAAACCATTATGTTCGGAATAAAGCAAATCGTTATATCCAAGTTAGGTAATGATGGCCTTATAAATATTTACGCTCGAAAAGTTTGCAACAAGTACTCGTAAAGGAAACTGGGCTGTAGTTGCTAAGTTCTAGAGAAAAGCCAGATTTATGCACGGGAATAGTTTTTGCCGAGCGCCAATCATCAGAAATAGTTGGAGTGCGTAGGGACATAACGTATATTTGATGCAGATATTTAGCTACCCTTGCAGCATATCTACTTAAAAATATTTGACAGTTGATCGGGGCCAGCTGATTTATTCACGTCTAGTTTATGCAAAAGGCTGAGGACACCATCCTCTGTTATTTCTACTTCAGGCAAAGGACAATCAAAAATGTATGACGGCAGCGCTGCGTGAGAAGCTGTCCGCGTGAGCACAGACTGAAAAAAGGCATTAAATTTGTTAGAAACGGTAGTCGCGTCAACAATACTTTCGCCTGAAACATTTATCTTTGAAATGCCTACTTTATCTTTCGAGAGATAGCGCCGAAACTTTGGGGTTCGTCGTTCATGAATGACTGCAGAGTAACAGAAAAGAAATGCTCTTTTGCTAATAGCGCTTTTTCCTTCAGATTAGAATTAAGACTTTGTGGGTCGCTTCTGTTACCACGTTGGCGACGTCGCCCAATTTTTCGTTTTAAATGAATCGTTTCGCGCGAGAATCAAGGGTGCTCTCTATAATACGTTTTCTTTTTAATGGTACATACTCTCGCTTGCAATAAAAACAATTTCTTCGAGATTTGACCACATTTTTATATCCGCATTTAGGCTTAAACTAACGAAGCGCATTTTTAAATATTTTAGGACAGCATTGTCGTCCGCATGAGTGCAGTCTCTGAGGAGAATTTCGGACGGCTTAGTAAAGTAACGTGTACACGAGATAGGACAAGACAAAGCAATCAACTTGTGATAGGATATGTCCTTTTTAACCCTAACGGATAAGCCTTGAAGGAAGCTACTAACAAAGGCCAAATCAAGGAATGATGAGGACGAGTCAACAACCCTAGTAGCTTCGGAAACTAGTTGGCGGAAAGAAAAGGTAAACGCAGTCGTGAGCAATAAGTCCGCACTTTTGGACTCTTTGCTATCACAGGATAAGTCAAACCAGTGTATACCTGGTAAGTGGAATTCTCCTGTAACTACAGTATTCGATCGTGAATTGGTATTTTCTGCAAGGAAGTCGCACATGGCTTCTTAATATTTGTGGAAGCATTAGGTGGCCTTTATACGCCGCTCATAGAAATAGTTTTGCGAAGAAAGTTAAGTTTGCCGCATACACTTTCGTAGTCACTAATTCCACCCAGTATAATGAAGCCAATGTTGGTTTTGATGGCGATAGCTACCCCCCCCCCCTTTTCGTGATTCCCTATCTTTACGAAAATGCTTATATGTAGAGGGTATGATTTCCAAATCGTGCACATCTGCATGCAACCATGTTTCTCTTACTACTAAAGGCGTGAGATGAGAACAGGATATTAGGCGTTCGACTAAACCAGAATTATTCACTAAGCTGCGCGCACTGAGCAAAACAACTTTTAGCACTCTGGCTACAGACTGTCATTTTTCATCGCGCCTACGCGTGTTCACACGGACAGGCGCAGCAGAATCAGGTTCAATCCGCACCTGCATAGCAGGCAGCTTGACTTCTACCCGCAGTTTAGATGCTGGTCCCTAGTGTATACTTTGTCATCCACCTTCTATTTATCAAGAGAATAAAACCTTCACCCATTAGCGTTTTTCTTAGCTGCAGAATGCCACAGCCTACCGCGCAACTCACGTAGCCTCTTTGAGAAGTCCTCCCATACTGAAATATCCGTTCCTTTCAGCTTAGGGCATGATACCATTATTTTTCTTTTCTCGGAAAAATCAAAAAGCCGCAGTATATCCTGTCGGTGTTTCTCAGCTTCTTTGGAACCTAACCTGTGAATCCGCTCGATTGACCTAATTTAAACCATAAGTAACTCTTTAAATACCTCGTGCTCAACTCTGTTTCGCAGGGATTTGTTGTCTTCGTTTGGTTCTTCATTTAAGCCAAAAATTATATTTCTTAGACTGCGATTTTCTAGATCCTCGACCTTAGCTGACAGCTCTTCGACCAGTTTTTTTGTCCCCTTGTGGAGTACCTCGTGCTCGGCCAGCCTATTTTTACATTTTTTAAAACGAGCAAGCTTCTTTTGCATTGAAGTTATCCTTTCCTGTACATCAACTTTAGTTAATTCAACTTATTTGAGATTGGAAGAAAGCGCGAAGAGCGTCTTATTAGTTTTTGTTTGATCTTTTATTATTTTCTTCAAAATTTAGCCATTTACGGTAGCTTCAGATTCTGAATCCGGGGTCGGTCAGGGGTTTAGCTCTGCGTCTCCAGATGTTAACAACAACAATTTGATAACATGCAAGCAATCACTCAACGAAGCAAGCAGTCTCTGTGGGCCCGGCAACACGATCAAGGAAAGTAAATCGTCCTTAATTGATTACGCAGAATATTTGTCACCAACCTGGGTGAAGTAGAAGAAGTTCACGAGCATCCATCCGTACGCGCTGCTGCCAAGCCCACTGAAAGGCTGCAGATTCTGAGTCCGGGTTTTATGCCAAATCCGGGAAGTGTCCGCTGACGTCACACTGGTGGCAACATTGGGGCGAAACAGCACTCGAGGCGCAGCCTGCTGCTCCATCGAAGAAACACTCCGACGCAGGCACGATGAAAGTTGCTTGCGATAAAAGAATGTCAGCCGGTCGTCCCACGATGAAATCCGCCCCAGCAGGGTAATCTGGGTGAAGAAGTAGAAGTTCATGAGCATCTGTTCGTACGTGGTGCTGCCAAGCCCACTCTGTATGTGCCAATTCAAATCGCTGAACGGTGCATAATGCACCGAGCCTGCCGGACTGTCTCTATGCAGACAGAGCTTTCGCCTAGTCTGCTATCTGCCAAGAAGGATGTGGAAAGTAGTTATAGGAGATGCTCTCAAAAATGCTCCCTTGGACTGGCACAGGCATGCGTTCATATGCCAGAAAACTTGAGAGAGCGTTTCTTTTCCCAACTTGTTTATATCCCTTATGTGTCGAAGTATTTTAGAACGAAATTTGGCCCCATGATCATTCACAGCATAGAGTACAGTGCACCCAGCGAAACTTGTGCTTGCAATGTGAAGATGCGTGACGGGTGCTACTTTTTAGTTTTAGGGATATGTGTTACAACTACAGGCAATATGTACTTCCACTGCCAGCAGCTTTTAATCAAACCAATTTCGTTTGATGTTCCACATATACTGGAGTGCCAGCTTCCACCTCCTTCCGTTAGTAATTTTTCGTATTGTTCTGGAGATGTAGATTTACAGTCTGTTTTTATATTGCTTAGAGGCAGTGATACGTGTGTGAATTGCCTAACAGGCTGGAAAAAAAACTTGTGGACATTGTGATGTCCCCTAGTTGATTGTGTAAACAGTGTGAGTGTGATAAAATTACCATATTTACACAACTGTAAATAAACACCTTAACTTCATTATCAATTATTATTGTGAATAGCTCGTTGACGATGGAGAGTAAGCTGATTGGCCTCTAATTTTTCAAGAAGAAGGGGATGTGGGCAGGATACAATGTGCTAGCATAAGATAACTGCTGGTCATGTACCTTTTCAGAAATTGACGCGTGCCCTCCTACGGTGGCTGCAAAGCATTATGGGAAACCGGAGCGCCGGCGGAGTGTCATCTGCTCGCGGAAGCGTTGGCTCACCCCGTTTCCTACATCGCGCAGGCGTACGAACGCATCGTTGCGGGAAAGTCACGCATCATATCCCTGCTTCATTCTGCACTCGCAGAAGAGGCTCCACCTAAAGCAACATATATGAAGTCAGGAAACACTAGTATTCTTGACTTATTATTGGCTTGGGAAATTGCTCACGCAGCCACAAAAAGGCCCATTGAATTGGAAATTTTTCTCGGCTTTCGCGGCGATTCTCCTGTGCATCGTAGATTGTTGTTCCGCGTAGCTGAAGCTTTTTTCATTTGTTTTATTGTCAGTATGACCATGCAGCTTCATTATAATTATTTATGTCGGGGAGTGTCAGGTGTGATATGCTTTCGCGTGGTACGCAGTGCAAGATCATGCACTGCATGAATAGTAATGTCCAAATTCCACCGTTACAAATGAGTTAGTGCCACTATGCTGGATATATTTGAATGCTCGTTGCCTGTTTGAAATGCTCTGTTTGAGAAAGTTTGCACTTCGGACGCTGTGCGTAGAAAGAAACAGCTAACAGCACGTCATTAGAGTGCATACTTTGCATGCAGTATTTGCTTCTAAACAGAGTAAAACATGCTGTGTCTGCCTAGTTCCTGTTTCTAGGACTGTGAGTTGGAAATTAGTTTAAAAATTTCGAAGCTGACTGCGCAAAAGGTCACGACTAGTTAAGACTTGGAAGATATATACAATGGAATGAGCGTCAGTGTGCATAATTCACACACCATACTATTTTACTGTTCCAGCTCCCGTGATCTCTTGTTTCATTACAGTTTATAACTATGCTAATATAGTAATTTGCTGTTTGTATAGATGTGCCTCTCCAAGCTGCCCAAAACATACAACCACTCCTGTAGGCTTTGCCAAAAAGGCCAAGGACAAAACATCTGAAGACCTCGCTTCAGGCGTATTCAGAAGAAAAAATTGCTTAGCGTGAACATTCTAAGGGTGCTAATAAGCACTCACTATCTGGGCAAAGATGGTTTAAGCCGGAAAAGTTTGCCGTGAAAAGCTGTTAATGGTCAGAATGAGTTTAAAAGCAATGGCAAAAGCCTCATTTAGTGTAGTAAAAGTATAGATGGCCACAGCTGCGTTTGCAAGTGCTGACACTATGCAAAAAAAACTGACGGCGAGTGCTGTTTTTGTATGAATAATCATGAAACTACCGCTAGTGTTCTTTGCCTTGACCCAGGAGAAGAGAGATAGAGAGAGAGAGAGAGGGATGCGTGAAGCAAAAATAGGTGAGGCCTCTAGGTTTATGGCAAATAAAAAGCAGATACGATTGAACGTAACCATGCAGTAAACAGCAAAATAAGCACGACATAACAGCGCAAAAAAAGCTCGCAGGGTTTCTTATGCATTCACCCAAAGCGACTTGAAGGCGACAGCCGTCTGTTCCTTTTTGTTGTCAATTTATTGGTCCTCTATCCCCCCACGCCCTCTGCGAATGTTTTCTGCACCTAAAGAGGCCTTGCACTGATGTATGAGTGGAGGCCTTCCAAACTTTCAGCACCTCACCTGGTTCTGCTTGGCCTCCGTGATTGGTGGGCCAATCAAACAATAACGAAGCAGTGCAAAGCGACGATGTCGTCTCGTGACGTAATCATGGGACTGTCATGATGACCTTACACAATCTGGTGATCCGTAATGTCGCTATGACGTCGTATGGTGACGCCATCACACGATGATTTTTGCATCACTCCTGTTGACGCCTACGCTGTAGGCGCCAGAGCCAGCGACGGTTATTTTTCGTTTTTAGGCAAAAAGCTTAGGTGCCTCATAAAACGTGAAACTCGACCATTTGCGTCTCGCGTCGGCGACGTCGGAATCGAAAAAAAAAACACCACGTCATGACAACACATGTAACGTCAGACATCGGCAAAAATTTGACTTCATCAGAACATTACGTGACTTAACGTGCCCACGTCATTGCATGGCATCCGAGCTTGGTGCAATGTGGTCTCATCATGTAGGCAGTGCAATATCAGTTTCACACTGCCTTCGTTTTTGGCGGCAGTGCGAACCTAGTTAGGTATAGCAAGTTTTCAAAGAGGGGTGTGAGTGGTGGTGGGCTGGGGCATCGGCCGGGTGGTGCGAAATGGGCAATGCCCCCTTCAAGCCACACCAGCACCTGGCCACGCCCAAGCTACACCAGTGCTCTTCCCCAGCCACGTCGCAACACGGGATCGTACCCACGGGAAAAACCTGCTGACACTCATAGACTGGGGAGTAGGATCAGTACACCAACTGAGAAGAAAAATAAATTGGCCTTCTCCATCAAATCATCTTAACCGGATGAACAGGGGACCCTGTGAGTTTATAACGTGGTATCTAAGCCCCTAGCCCTAATAAATTCGCGTAGTTAATTACAAGGTAAGCTGCAAGTGTAAAAATTCTGCCCCTTAATCACAGTGAGGACACAGATAACAAAGTTCCAACTTAGCTGCAGCAGCACAAACATTGAAGCAATAGAGTAGCAACAAGTAATGAACGAATGTTATAGATGTTGGGGTTTAACGTCCCCGTACCACCATGCAATTATGAGACGCCGTAGTGAAATGCTCCAGAAATTTAAGCACAGGGGCCTGAAGCATTTTCGCCGCAATCGAAAATGCGGCGGTCGCGGCCGGTATTTCAACCCGCAACCTGCGGGCTTGCATCCGAGTGCCTGAGCCATTAGAACACTGTGGCGGGTAAGCAATGAATGAAACATTCAGTGACTTTCGCGCATTATCACATCCCAGAACCAAGCAAGTGTGTCCACCGCTTTTATCATTCGGCTTGTTATGTGATGAATACGGTTATTTGCGACAAACATCACATTCTATTATGCTTGAATGAAAGTCACAGCAATCGGAAGAAGCGTTTCCTCACAATAGCAGCTCCTTATACCAGACAAAACCACTCACGGCAGCAATGAATGCAGCCGAATGCAGCCGAACTCCACTGAACACAAGCTTACTACCGTTTATTATTTGCAGATGGAGGGATTGATTTTATGTATTGTAACGGAGGCCGAGTGAAATGAACTACCATGTGACTTTGCAACAAAACACGAATTTATTGAATTTTGAAAAACCATTTGCATGGGTCTCATCTCCTTACTGCAAACTTTTACTGTTATTTTACACACTTGTTCAGCTTATGTGATATATAGCAGTTGGTTTGTTTTGTTTTTTAAAATTTATTATTGATGTGTATGTGGTGCATGGTTGCCTACTTGTTGTTTTGTCTACATAACTTGACTATGTTATATGCTACCCTAGTGTAGATACTCTGTAAATCTGCAATGACAAATATTTTGCACTTTTCTACATTTCTGAGAGCAGGTGTGTAAAAAGAAGGATGTGATAAATTGCAGTATCTTTAGATTGTGAATTATTCTACGAAGTCCGTCAGTGTATAAAAAAGTGATATTTTCAGAAGGCAAGTTACAAAAAAAACTCAAAAGGAAGCCATTAGCTGAAACAAATGGTGGTGGTGGTGCAGTTGACGTAGCTGCTAATTTCCAGCCAACTGTGTTCAGCCGCTGTGTAAAATTAGCACTATGTTAAGAAGGCAGTAGCTTTACTTTTTTTAAGAGGACACAATGTAAGCTGAACGACTTGATTTATATTAATAAATGTACTCTGAGAACTAATTTCGGAGTTGTCGCCATCTTGAGTTCATTCTTGGATGATGAAATGAAGGTTCAATTTGATTTTTAAATATTCCACCCAAATCTTTGCATGTGACATTTCTAACGTCGAAATGTATGTTTTCACTTTTTATGATAGTGGCTCGATGACATTTTTGAAACTCTGTGTGTTAGATCTGTTTTCAGGTTAAATTTACTTCATTTTATCTATTAGGAAGTACATGAAACTTAGTAGAAGCCATGAAAAAAGCTCTTGGTGCAGAAATCTCCAGGCGGCTTCTCCACCTGGATTTTCTTTTCTTATGTTTGCTCACTTGCAAAGCGTCCTAAAGGAAGATTGGCATTTCCTGAACTATAAAATTTAACTTTACTTACACGTAAAGAAATGTTCTTTTCGGTTTTTTTTCAACTACTTCATTTCACTGTTTCTAGTTACGTTTACCGAGTTAAGGCAAATATTGTAGCTCAGTACAGATGCCCTCTAACTCATATGAAAAACATTGTACAAAGCCTTGTGTGCAGAACACACGTTACTTAAATGTAGCACACAACTATTTTCTGAAACAATGCCACACTGCTTTAATGTGGATGCTGTGCAATTTTTTAGTGGATGATTGGTGAGACAATGGTGGGCCACTTAGTGTGCAACGCTATATTAACGTACATGCCAACAGTTGGTATTTAACACTGCGATCCATTTAAAAAGCTAACCACACTCGTAATGCTAGCATTTCTTTTATTATAAGTAACGATTGCTGAATCATTGCTGCTATGCTTTATTGTGAAAACTGTTGTAGGCTATTTGCCCTTGAAGTAGAATTAAAATTAGTGTTGAGCACAGCTAAGTGATAGGCAGAGGCAGTAAATTGGCTGAATTTGTTAGACGTATATTTCACTGCTCCAACTGTTCATTTAGACGGCTCGCATAGCGCCATACAATGCTTATTCAGCATACATTTTTTGAAGTGGCAACAGATAAAACAGCTGAAGCAAAAGCACATGTTGGTGCATTTGAATGAGCTGCTAATTCTGGCCAATGTCTTTGCTGTTTAGCTGTGTAAAAAATAGCGCTATTTAGGAAGGCATTTGCTTTTCTGTTTTTTGTCATCTACTTTCTTTGACTTTTTCTCAGCCGTGCTGCTTCTTGAGACCACATTTAGTGCATTTTTTGAGAAATTCTGTCCAAGCAAATGTTCTGCAAGAGCACTATAGAAATAGTTGTAAAATTTATATGTGTCTATAACAGTGCCCGGCATGCTTACATTCACTGCGAAAACTAAAATCACATAAATGCACTGGTCTTCGAATACTGCAGTATGTGCAGCAATTCTTAAGATCTGGTGTAAAAACACACGAATTATCTTTATACGAAGAATGATGTAGTGTGCTTTCATGGTAAGTGACACTCTACAGGGAATATAAAACGCTGGTAGAACAAACCACACACAGCGCTGATTTATATTACATTGAGTAAAACCAAAACAGACACAAGGAATATATCACAGGATGATTATGAAGCTCACATTCTTAACATCAACAGCTCCCAAAGTACACCTGTGCAATCTTTATTTGTGAAATTTCTCGTTTAAAGGGTTCTTCATTGTCTCTAAACAGTTCAGTATTTAGCTAAACAAAGCCACAATGACAGGTAATGCAATGGGCCGAAACGCAGACTCTGTGCATTGTTTCTTCAATCTCTATTCAAGTGATTGACTGCTCCTTCAAGTCACATTTGCTACATGTAACATGTTTGCAGCCTAAATAATGGAGATGCTGAACTAAATTGCCCAATTGATTTGTTCACTACGATAATACTTTAAATGTTTTGTCTTGCAGTGCAGGTCATAGATATGTGTTGCACGGTTGGCATATACCTGACAAAAACAACACATGAAGACATGACAAAATTTTGGGGGCCAGGTGAATGCCGAACAAAATCTTAGTAAAGCACATTGTTGGTATATAATTGCAAGTTTGAGTCTAATATTGCACCCTGTTGTCAAGCATTTCGCGGTCGCGTTTATTTTAACTCAATAGTGACCTTACAGCCCCACCTTGGGAATTAAAGCCACTGCTTGCAGCATCAATGTGTACATGATCTCAGTGTGCCAGCGTCGCATTTAGTGCAGACCTACACGTTTGGTATCTTGTGGCTCTGGTAATTAAGTGTAGAGTTCATCTAGCAGTAGAATATTCTGTGGAGTGCAGTATATACTGAGTCGTGTCACCGAATGCATACAGATCGGTGTTGCTAAAAAACATTGTCTACACGGAAAGGGTGTGGTGGTCAGTTTCTTGAGTGAATGTTAAAGCTCTGTGAACAAGGGAATCATGAATACAAGCGACAAGCAGAGCTGCAGTTGGTTTCGAATGTAACGATTTTGAACACATGTATATAAACGTACACAACATGCAGCTATCTGCAAATTCGCACCCCATTGTGCACTTTCATTTCTTTCCGAAAGGTTGTACAGTTACCAATTACTTAGCTATTTCGCATATTGCACGTATGCGATGTATATAAACTGCGTGTGACGACTCAATTCCATACGCGGGTTTTGGTTTAGTTCGTCACGTACAGATTAGAATACCGTACGCGAAGCTTGCAGGTGTGACATTAGCGTTTGTCACTTGGCAGCTGGGAGCCCGCAAGAGGTTAGCGTACGAGGCATGCGTAATGGAATTGGAAAGCTTCGCATACGCTTTAACAGAAAAGTGCTGCGCCGTCTGCCTAAACATTTTTGACTTGCGAGAAATTACCCAGCTATACAGGGGACGAACACAGGCGTGCATGCACATGAAGCACACCGCGGCCATGGGGCACGCGTAAAGGTAAATCAATAGATAAAACGAGCAGTTGTTCCGTGTACGAATACAGCCGACGAGCAAAGATTCTTAGAAACGGGACAACTGTACGCGGGGTGATGTTGCTGGCTTTCATGAGGCTGTAGAACATTGGGTACCATTTTTGGAACCAGTACAATTCTGCACCTCCACTCAATCGCGACACATGTGGCTGAAGCCTCAACATTGTAGTCGACTTACGTTTAAACTTGCGGCGCATGCTGTTCCGTTTTGCATCACTTGCTGTACCCGAGTGATCGGACACGGGCGACAGCGCACCCCTGCTCTCAATCCGAAGCTAATCACAAAGGCGCACATGCCAAAGCGAGCCGCACGAATAGTATAGCCAGCCGCGCTCGGCGCAACCGTTTCTTCGTGCTAGCTGTCTCCGTACTACTTGCACGATACGAACGCGTACGGTGGGGGATGAAACTGCAGCGTCGCTAGTTCTTGCACCGGCCTCCGCGTTACTTCACAGAGAAAGCAAGCGAGCTGCGTAGCTGACCTGGAAACGCAGGAGGGAGCGCGGTGATGCAGGCGGACATGACGCATCGACAGCGTCGGCGGGGTGCGGGCCTACGAAGCTTCGCTCCCTAGAAATTTATTTAACAACGATGGAGGAGAGCCGGGTTTTATCCCGATCCCCATGCAGGCAGCTCCATCGTTTCAAGAAGTGAGGATATCTACTGCTCACGGCATCACAATTCATGGGCCCCGGCATTGCCCAAAGCTGATGGTGACGATCCATCTTTCTGGTGGCGCAATAAAAGCCTTGTCTTGGGATATTTTTTGCCTTGAGTTCATTTGGTATGGGAGGAGAGGGGCAGCTAGTCACCGTTGCGTATTTGATAATCATTTGCTAGTTGCATAGTGTCTTTTTCAAGCTAAGTGTTTGTTACTGGCGCTCTGAAGATATTTGTTGGCTTGCTCAGAGCGGGCGAACAAAGAGATTTGTGGCTTCGTTAGCTTAGAGGCACACACTCATAAAATTTTGTGGGGCATTGAAGACACTTATTGGCAGACCCACAGAATGTTCTGTGGCTGTGTTGGCTTAGAGGCGCACCCTCAAAGAGTTTTGTTAGGCATTTATAACCTTTATTGGCGGACTCTCAAAAAGCCTTGTGGGACATTAAAAACGTTTATTGGCGTTATAAGCAGGCCTACAAATGTCTTGTGGGGCACACAACAATATCTTGGCTTTTTGAAGTAGACCAACAGATATTTTGTAGGACCTTCTAAGTCCAACAAGCAACTCTTGAAGGAATTTGTAATTGGGAGCTTCCAGAGGCTAGGCGGCCTGAAGAAGACTTATAGTATGGCCATGCAACTTTCCTTAACGCCTGTCGTCCAACCAGCCTGGAAGGTCCCCCTGTCTCTGCGAGAGCCACTACGAGATGGGTATCAAAGAATGAAGTGTGCAGGCATCATCATGAAAGAGGATTGCCCCACTGACTGGGTAAGCCTTTTGGTCTCGGTGAAGAAAAATGATGGCAGGCTTCGTATTTCCATGGATCCAAGAAAGATTAACAAGCATGTAAAAAATACAGCACTATCAGCTCCCAGGGCGTGAAGACCTAGAATAATAATTGACTTATGCAGCCTATATTAGCTGCTTAGGGAGGAGGAATGATTAAGCGGAAGGACAGAGAAGTTAGCCAGTTCTTTGGCTGTCTGGGTACCCTGTGCTGCGAAAAAAGGTGAGGGAAATAAAAGATGATAAGAAGAAATGTTGCAAAGAGAGAGAGAGAGACACTAAAAAATACTGACAGAGAAAAGGCAACATGAGCGAGTACAAGGCACTAAAGTCTGTCCCTGAGGCCAGTTGTCCGCAAAAGCGTAGCAAAGATTTTAAAGCCGCTTGGGTGAATGATGAGCTTGGCCAATGGCCGAGAATTGTTTGTTCCGAAAAAGGCCGATTATCAAGTCTTTCCAGAGCTGCACTCAGTTCCTGTCTTGGCGCGTTCAAATGAGTAAACTCACATTGAATGTGCGCTATGGCCTTTTTGCAGTTGCAGTACGTGCATGTAGAAGAGCTGGCCATTCATTTGAGATAGACGCATGTGTTTGTGAAGGCCACTCTAAGCCACAGGTGGCATAGAAGAGTCTCCTCCGCTCCAGATATCCCTGAGGGAAGACGACGCTGCAGATCGGGATCCAAGTTATGCAGGCGTGCTTTTGTGAATTCTCTCGAGTTTCACTGTACCAGTGTGAGATCACGAGCAAGCAAACAAAGTCTTGTAGTTGCTTCGGTACTTGAGAACGGGGTGACTGTGTATTGAGTATTTTCGTGTGCAGATCTAGCGGCCTCATCTCCGCGGTCATTACCATATATACCGCAAAGACCTCGTATCCACTGCTACGCTATGCTGTGCGGTTTTTCGATTGCTTGGTGATGAAGAAGCCTGATTTCAGCTACTAACTGTTATTACGTCCATGACGAAAGGGTGACATAAGACATTGAAGAGCTGCCTTCGAGTCTGAGAAGATAGACCAAGTTCCCGAAGGTTCTTCAACTATAAACTTCAGAGCTACACGTATGGCGGTGAGTTCTGTAGCTGTCGACGACGTCCAATGCGATGTCATGAATTCAATTGCGATGCGCCTCACAAAAATAACCACCGCCCTTGCTGAGCTTACTGAAGACACAGAGCCATCCGTGTAATTGTGAAGGCGTCCGTTGTGCTACTCCTGCAGGAAGAGTATTGCGGCCTTTTAAAAGCTAGATGCGACGACTTTTCTTATTTTGTATGCCAGGAACTGTAAGAAGAATTTTGAGTGGGTGTAGGAATCACAATGATCATGGCGGCTGTGCTGCATGCGTTAAGTGCAATATAAGCACTGCGCAATGCTGAGCTACAGTTGCGCTGAACACTGAGTGGGGCCTAGAAGTTCGAAGCCAGGTGAGGTGATATGATGGAAGCCGAGTTAAATGTCGTAGGCTTATTCTCAAAGCGTCTACGCGGAATTATCTGTTGACTGGATAATCACGCGAAGTGATGACTGTCGCTGCTTTAGACGCGCATCTCGGGAGACCAAGGTATATTCGCAGTGCTTGGGCTTAGATGAACTGGAGGATGCCCAAGTTTGTTCTTCGGTTCCCGCAAACACGGGTAAGCTGTATCGCATAGAACCGAGGAAAGAACAGTGTAGAGTTGAAGCATTGCTCATACCGATGCACACCACGTTTTTTCAGCAATAATCCTCAGCACGTGGGTGACCATGGTGAGTTTCGTTTTCATGTGAACGATGTGAGTGCTCCAGGAGAGGTCGCGATCAACTATGACTCCGAGGATTCAGTGCCCCGCCGCGGTGGTCTAGTGGCTAAGGTACACGGCTGCTGACTCGCTGGTCGCGGGATCGAGTCCCGGCTTCGGTGGCTGCATTTTCGATGGAGGCGAAACGTTGTAGGCCTGTGTGCTAAGATTTGGGTGCACGTTAAAAAATCCCAGGTGGTCGAAATTTCTGGAGACCTTCAAAACTGCGTCTGTCATAATGATATGAGGGTTTTGAGACGTCAATTCTCACATATCATCATCATCCGAAGAATCGGTTGGTCTTCATGTAGTTGATCGTGTGTCCGATGATTTTAATTCCATATGGACTTATCACCTTATGCGCAAATGCTATAAGCGAGCCCTTCTCTGATGACAGCTCTACTCCCTGTTCCTAAGGGTACTTTGTCGCTAGTGTGCCACTCTCTGAAGCCGGGCACGCAAATAAAGACGTGTTACGCCTGACGCCCATACGCAGATGTCATCTGCGTATATTGATAGATGCACTGATCCTGGTAGTGCGTCAACCAGGCCGAGGAGCGCTAGATTGAAAAGTTTTGGGCTAAGAACACTACCTTGAGGCACACCACGACAGATGTAATGATGCGTTGTTGTGCCTTTCTTCGTTAGTACAAAGAAAGTTTTTCCTTTCAAATAGCTGTTGATCTATTAGTAAACCCAACCCCCTAATCCAACACTTTCCAAGACATCCAAAAGGGGTTCATGTGATGCAACATCATATGCACCTTTCACGTCCAAGAACAACGCCGCAGATAAACGTTTCAGTCTTCTTTGATGCTGCGCAGACAGGACCAGGTCAATAACGTTATCAATTGCGAGCCGCCCACGCCGAAATCATCTCATAGCATCAGGGTATACCTCATGGTGCTCCAGATACCACTCTAGGCGAGTCGAAATCATCCTCTCAATCACTTTACCGAAACAAGTGGTAAGCGCGATGGGGCAATGAAAGGTCAAGTCCAGAGAAAATTTTCCTCGTTTAAGCACTTGAACGAGGCGGCTGAATTTCCACAAATAAGGGACTAATTTGCTGCTCCACGAGTCGTTGTACACGGATAGAAGGGCGCATCGAGGGGCTTCACCGAGTTTGCAAAGAGTCATGTGCGTGATGCCATCCGAACCAGGCGATGAAGATCGCCTGCACGCCGTCAAGGCTGCTTGCAGTTCCTGTAGAGAGAAAAAGGTGTTTATTCTTGAGTTTCTGGCGACTGGAACGTTTTCTAGGTGACGAGTTGTGCACACGGACGCCTCACAGGCACTTTGATGCAGAAATCTTCTGCTACTTCAATTTCGGTGATGATGATTAGTGGGGTTTATTGGCGCAAGGGCCAGATGTGGCCAAAGAGCGCCAGAACGATGATAATGAATTGTACGATGTGCAGTGTAGATAAAAGAGATATGATGTGGCTGTAAATGGGCCTAAAAACAGTCGCTGTAGGTGCGTAAAAAATATATATATATATAGTAAGATTATGGCAATGACAATTGATGTGTGCTATGGAAACATAAAATGGTTTAAAAGTGGTATGTATGTGAAATAAAAACTTGGGATGGAGCACCAGTGCCTCGACAGAACCCTTAAAACAAGAGCATGGAGGCCTGGGCTCATTAAAGGTTGCTATCACAGCGGTATCCTCTGAATAGAGGATGCGCTATGAACCTGTTTGGCTAAAACATTCAATGTTGGGCTAAAAACATTCAATACTACATCCTTTAAAAAGCTTAAAACAGATTTTGCATCGAAAAGCGGCTCTTCGCCGAGGAACATAGTAGGATGTAGGGGAAGATGATAGCGGTATGCTAAACCAAAGTATTTCTTTCTCTCACTTTCAGCTTCCGGACACTCCAGGAGGACGTGGAGGACGGTTAGCCTCTCACCACATCTACCACAAGTAGGAGGCTCATCGCCCGTCAAAAGAAAGTTATGAGTACCATAGGTGTGTCCTATTCTGAGGCGACAGAATAGGACATCAGTTCGCCGTGTTCTTGTAGCGGAGGACCAGTAACCCAACCGCGGCTTAATCAAATGAAGCTTATTATTTATTTCTGTGTCCCAAAAGCGTTGCCACTGGTTTCGCAGTTTCTTTCGTAGAAAGGGTTTTAGATCTGTTGCAGGGACAGTAGCGGTGGGGTTAATAGCGCGCATTATAATTGACGTGGCCATTTGGTCAGCTAACACATTGCCCTCGATACTTCTATGGCCAGGTACCCAGCAAATAGTGACATGCTGGTTGGACATATACGCTGTACACAGAACGGAATATAGCTCAATTATTATCGGATTTCTGAATATGAAAAGGGATCTTAATGCATTTACGACGCTTAACGAGTCTGTGAATATAATTGATTTTCGTATGTTTGATTTCCGTATATGCTTCACAGCGGACAATAATGCGTAACCCTCAGCCGTAAATATACTTGTTTCCGGGTGCAGCACGCCGGATTCCGAGAAGGATGGTCCGACGGCTGCATAAGCCACCCCTGCATGCGACTTAGAAGCGTCAGTATAAAACTCTACGCATGAGTAGTTGGACTGGAGTTCTCGGAAATGCATTTTAATATGTGCTTCTGGTGCGTGTTTAGTGATCTCAACAAATGAGGTGTCACAGTGTATAAGCTGCCACTGCCACGGCGGTAAAAGTATCGCTGTGGGCGTAGGACAGAGTTCCAGCAGCGGAACACCCATTTCCTCACATAGGTTTCTCACACGCAAGGAGAACGGCTTTCTCACTGTGGGTCGATTGTGGAAGAGGGTGGCAGCGGTCAGATCGTTTATAGTTGAATAAGATGCATGCTTGATGTTTGCACGCACCTTTATAAAATATGTGAAACTGCTATAGGATCGCTGCAGGTGAAGCGACCACTGATTCGACTCTACATAGAGGCTCTGGATCGGGCTTGTCCTGAAAGCACCGGTTGCAAGTCGGATACCCAAATGGTGAACGGGGTCTAGGATTTTTAATGCACTTGGCGTTGCGGAATGATAAATTATAGAGGCATAATCAAGGCGCGACCCGACAAGGCTTTTGTACAACTTCAAGAGGCACTTTCGATTACTACCCCATGTTGTACGTGATAGGAGCTTTAGGAGGTTCATCGCTTTCAGACATTTCATTTTTACATGTTTAATATGGGGAATAAACGTGAGCTTAGAATCTAAAGTAGTTCCTAGGAATTTATGCTCGCTTCTCACAGAGAGTTGGTCTCCCTTGATCGTAATATTTGGAAGTGGCATTACCCCTCGTTTGTTGGAGAAGAGTACGCAAGTACTTTTCTCGGTGTTTATTTTAAAACCATTCTCATCCGCCCATTTAGAGAATTTATTCATTCCAAGCTGCACTTGGCGTTCGCAGACAGACATATTGCACGATTTGAAACTCATCTGCACATCATCAACATACACGGAATAAAACATCGCACTTGGAATGACTGACTGCAGGGAGTTCATTTTTACAATAAAGAGTGTGCAACTAAGCACACCCCCTTGCGGAACACCAGTCTCTTGGGTAAAAGTTCTAGAGAGAGCATTTCCCACTTTTACGCGAAAGGTTCGGTTAGACAGGTAACTTTTAATTGTGTTTAGCATGTTCCCACGGATGCCCATGGTGACAAGATCGCGGAGAATCCCAAATCGCCATGTGGTGTCATACGCCTTCTCTAAGTCTAGGAATACCGAAAGTACAAACTGCCTATGAATAAATGCATCTCTGATGTATGTCTCTATGCGAACAAGGTGGTCTGTTGTCGACCTCCCCTCTCTGAAACCACACTGAAGGGGGTCTAGTATACTGTTACTTTCTAAAAAGTGGATTAAGCGCCGGTTTATCATTTTCTCATATAGTTTGCATAGACAGCTTGTTAGCGCTATTGGCCTGTAGCTGGCGGCCAAAGACGAATCTTTGCCTTGTTTAAGTACTGGGATGACTATAGCTTCTTTCCATGACAATGGAATATACCCAGCTGCCCACATGTTATTGAAGAGAGTTAGGAGTGTTTTTAGTGCTTCGGGGTGAAGGTACTTGACCATTTCGTATGTTATACGATCAACACCTGGCGCTGAGTTGTTGCAGCACGCAAGAGATGCCTTAAGTTCAGCTAATGTAAATGGGCAGTTGTAAGACTCACTGGATGGACGTTTACATTTAAGGGGCTGTCGCTCTTCGCGTTCTTTGAATTTTAAGAACGTTTCTGTATAGTTTGATGCACTTGATACGTATTCAAAGTGTTCGCCTAGGCAGTCCGCCTGCTCCTCCAGGCTCTCCCCTCGGCTATTTACCAAAGGTAGGGGGTGTGTCTCCCGACCCATTAACTTGTTTACCCTATTCCAAACCTTCGCTTCGTCGGAGTAAGAATTTATACCGGAGATGTACCTATTCCAACTGTCTTTCTTTGCAAGACGACGCGTTCTTCTGGCTTGGGACTTAACCTGTTTGAAATTGTTGAGGTTTTCAGCTGTTGGGTAATTTCGGAGTAGTCTCCAAGCTTTATTTTGTCTATTGCGCGCTTTCCGACAATCGTCGTTCCACCATGGAATGCGACGTTTATTGGTCATTCCATTGGTTTGCTTGATACATTTCACTGCAGCGTCAATAATAAAACCTGTTAGGAATGCTACAGCATCGTCTATATTAAAATCAGCAATCTCATCTCCGTCTAAAAATGTGATTTCTCGAAACAGTTCCCAGTTGGCTGACTTGGTGTTCCAGCGAGGAAAGTCAGGCGAGCACGTATCTTCTTTTGTTAACTTTAACATTATCGGGAAGTGGTCACTCCCAAAGGGGTTCTTGAGAACAGACCACTCCAGATAAGGAATTAGTGTACTCGAGACAATACTCAGGTCTATAGAAGAGTATGTGTTGTGCGTAGTGCTATAATATGTTGATTCTTTTTTGTTAAGTAAGCATGCACCTGACGAAAACAGAAAGTGTTCTATTAGGCGTCCTCGTGCATCCAAACGGGAGTCGCCCCATAAAGGATTATGTGCATTTAGATCACCAACGACTATATATGGCGGAGGAAGTTCATCAATGAAGCTTTGAAATTCTGTCTTTGAAAGTTGATAGCACGGAGGAATGTAAATAGAAGTAATTGTTACTAGCTTCCCGAACAGCACTGCTCGGACAGCAACTGCCTCAAGAGAAGTTCGGAGGTTTAATTGCTTACAGGCCACACCTTTATCAACTATTATAGCGACACCGCCCGACGAGGCGGCAGCGTCGTCACGGTCTTTGCGGAAGATAGCATATTGCTTTAGAAAATTTGTTTGTGTGGACTTAAGATGTGTTTCCTGAACACACAGCACCTTTGGAGTATGTTTATTAAGGAGTTCTCTAATATCATCGAGGTTATGGAGAAGTCCTCTCACATTCCACTGTAAAATCTGCGTGTCCATTTTGGATGTGTTTTGTGCTGTGTGCTCAAGGATAGAAAATTAGCTCACGGACCCTTTCCAGGGGCCATGACACGAGATTTTTCTTTTTTTAGATCGGCCGACGGAGTCGCGCCGATCCTTAGGCGCTGACTGCGCCCTCACGCTCGGTGTTGTGTCCATTGCCTCTTGCGAGGCGCTGGACAGGCGCTCTTGCGAGCGCTGCATTTGTTTTGAGGGCCTCGCCTCAAAAGACGAGACCTTCGGGGCCCCCAGCCCAGAGGTTGGTGGGTCTTTCTTAGATGGCGGAGCAGCACTGGCTGCAACCGCCGAGGGGGCGAATGGCGTCACCGCTGGCTCACTATGCGTGTGCCAGACAGGCGCCAGGGGCCGTCGTGGCGCTGCCCCCTGACGCGCCACTTCGGCAAAGCTAGTTTCTGGTAGGCAGGACACCTGCCTTCGTGCCTCCTTAAATGAAATATTTTGTTTTACCTTAATTGTGACAATTTCCTTTTCCTTTTTCCAGCACGGGCATGACCGCGAGTATGCGGCATGTTCCCCATTACAGTTCGCACAGTGAAGAGAGTTTTCACAGGCATCTGATGTGTGCTCTTCAGCACTGCATTTCGCGCAAGTTAGGCGGCCTCGGCATTTCTGTGAACTGTGGCCGAATCGTTGGCATTTAAAACATCGGAGGGGGTTTGGTATATATGGCCTAACTCGAAGCTTGATATACCCAGCCTCAACGGAGTCGGGCAGTACACTTGAATTGAAGGTAAGTATCAGGTGTTTAGTGTGGACTTCTTTGCCATCACGCCTCATGCTGATTCGTTTTACGTTTATGACATTCTGTTCGCTGAAACCCTCCAGGAGTTCAGCCTCTGTCAGCCCTAACAGGTCATCATCTGAGACAACGCCACGGGTGGTGTTCATGGTTCTGTGTGGGGTTACTATTAATTTGTTATCTCCAAATTTCACAAGGTTAGGCAATTTTTCATATTGTTTCTGGTCGCGGAGCTCCAACAGGAGGTCACCACTTGCCATTCTCGAAGCTTTATATCCTGGGCCAAAGATTTCCGTCAAAGACTTTGATACTAGAAAAGGTGAAAGTGTTCGCACTGATTTGCCGGGTGTGTCAGCGTGAATAACATGAAATCGGGGAAAAGATACTTTCTGGTTACCAAAAAACTGGAAAACTTCATCGGTGCGCCCTCTTTTCTGAGGGCGATCAGGGAGTGGGGGGAAGGAACAAGCCATATGTAAATGCTTACTTTCGGCAGCGGCGCCAGCCACCCACCATGGAGTCCTACAAGGGGACGCTGGAGGGTCTGTAAGTACAGGCCCCGCAGACGCCAGCTGTACGCCACCACTATAACCGAATATGGTGTATCCAAGGTAGGATAGCCACACAGGGTTAACCCTTGCCGCCAGGAAAAATCGGAAGTAAATGGAAGAGAGAAGAAGACAGGATAGATTTAAAGACGAGAAAAGACTAAGATGTAGAGAGAGAGAGAAATAGGAAAAGGCGACTACCGATTTCCCTTGGGTGGGTCAGCCCAGGGGTGCCGTCTACGTGAAGCCGGGGCCAAAGGGGTGTGTTGCCTCTGCCGGGGGGCCTTAAAGGTCCAATCACCCAGCGTCGGCTCAACCCCCAGGATCCCCTTTTCCCCGGGCACGGCAAAGCCACGCACGGCTAGGCGTGGGAGGGAGTAAAAACTCCCCCGTTAGCTCGGGTCCGTGGTGTCGCTACACACCAAACGCCTACTTGCGCAGGCGCCCCTGCGGGGACTTCAATTTCGGTGCGACCTTGTTGGAGAGACAGACACTTGAAGGGGCGATGTTAATGTGGCGATGTTCGTAGGCCACGAACAATCCTTCATGTCTGCGTCAAAGACTTGTGTGGATCCAACGATTTGCATAGAGATTTCTACCAAAGGACTAAGGTCAATTGATTCGCCACTGAATGTTTTTGTGTAGGTACTTTGCCTCCCTCAAGTCGTGAATGGACTTAGTGCTCCTATATTTTCGTTCTGCACGACGACGGATTGCTCTGAGGCGTTCCGATTCTGCTTCATGTTGACAACATTTTGAAGTGCGTTCGATATGATTAGTCGTCTCTTGAGCAGCACCTTCAATCATATCCTCGAGGGTGTCAAGAGCAGGTACTTCATATTCTTGACACTTCTCTTCCGTCAATGATTTGAACTTGGTCCAGTCGATACGAGTCGATGTGTCGTACTTCAGTGATTTTTCCAGGCCCTTGATTTTTAAAAGGTTGGTATGTGGTCACTTCCATGAGTTTCGTAGTGTGCGAACCACTTAACCTTTTTCATTTAGGCTTCGTGACACAAATGTCAAGTCAAGGCAGCTGCTGTATACCGCTCTCGTAGAAACGTTGGGCTTCCGTCGTTTACACAGAGCAGCTGCTGCTTCAGAGCAAAAGAGAATACTTGCCTCCCACGACGGTCTATTTTCTGACTTCCCCATAGTGGTTGGTGCGCATTGAAATCTCCGGTGATTATCCATGGTCAAGGTGGGGTTGTTAACAGTTCACGTAGTCTTTCGGGTTCAAAACGGCTTGAAGGTGACACATATGCACCTACTAGCGTGAAATAATGGTCTATGTTCTACTCTCAAGCAGACACATTGGCTGTCATCGTGAGGTCCTACACAGTGCTCGATGTAGATGAGGTCGCATCTGATATATGCAAAGACTTCACTTTTTCGTTGCAGGTAGTGGACTTAAAGGATTCGTACCTGGATAGTCGTATTGCATTATGTAGCCGTGGCCCACTGATAACAATAATTTAGAACTGGTTTTTAAACACGAGTTGTCGGATATCAGAAATACGGGGCTCGAGGCCTCAGGAATTCCACTGAAAAATCGAAGCTCATTTGACCCATTTACCAGAGGCTTGCAGAAGAGAAGCCATGGTGCCTTCCGGAACTTGATAGCATCATATTCAGCGCATCCACTAAATGTAGTGCACTCTCAGCAGCCGGACTGTCAATGCTAGTGAGGAGCATATGAATGGTATTCATGAGGGCCTTTACCATGACTAAGATTTCTTTATCGCGACTATCGTCGCATTCTTGTTCCGAAGTCATCATAGATGAGCGATGCGGCGGCTCAGACGGCAGGTCCATCGTTGGCAGCGCTGGCAATGCTTCAGGCGAGCCGGTGATGTTCTTGTCTTTCTTGGATGATTTGTCCTGAGCGTGTTTAGATGCCTAAGGTGGCATGCCGGCGATCATTTTGTGAGGTGCAGTCCTTGCTTTGGCCCTGGGCCTCCTCAGGGGCCTCCGGCGACGAGACTGCCGGCGCCGTACATTTTCAGAGGCCTCCCTGCCAATTGAGCCATCCCGGACCATTTGCCTCAACACTTGCATTTTCATTTTCATGCTTGAGCTATCTTTAGACCTAGCTTCGTGAGGGCCACGACAGTTTCGACATTTTCGAAGTTCTGCCTGTCAAACGTCCTCACTATGTGATTCTAAGCATAGCGAGCACATAGCCAGGTTTGTACAAGTAGAACTGACATGTCCTGATTTATAAAATTTTCAGCATTGAAGGGGCTTCGGTACGAAGGTTCGCACTGTGTCTCGAAAATGGCTGACCTTGACTTGCGATGGAAGGCTGTTTCTCTTGAACACGAGTTTCACGCAGCGTGATTAGCGAAGGTGAGAGGCTTGCAGTATGGTAAGTACTGCAGACACCGGTTTGATGAGAGCAGCAAAGTGACTTTCACTGATGTAAATATCCACATCGTGAATGGCGCCTGCAGTAGAGTCGTGGCCATCAGGTAAGTATGTGCGAACATTCATGTTATTCAACACCTTGACGTTGCTCAACGCTTCCAATGTGATTTGTTGAGTGACGTCTATGGCGAGGATATTTTTACGGCCATTGATGCGTACGTCTGCGATCTGTCTCTAGGCCAGTTCCTCAAGAGACCTAGACGTGGCTTGACGATTGAGCCGGTTAGAATATGCGCCGCATCGACCGACACAAACAGTATTGTGTATATCGTAGGCTCTCGCGTCTTTTTAGCATTCTTAGTTGTTGATGGACGCGGCATCACTAGTCTTTTTTTTGGCTGACGCCTTGTCACAGGCATGAAGTCACCTTCGTCGGAGCTTTCGTCGCTGACCGTAGAGTAAATCAGCGTGTCTTCGCTCTCGGCATCACTCGGGTGGCCCGTACGCTTTCTCGCTGTAGCTGCAGACGACGTCGGTGGTCGCGGTGGAAGCCCAGGTGAATCCACGTCCATCGCCACAGTCACTGGAACGGTGTCTTCCACAAAGCCACAGAACAACTGAAGAAATACAGATACCGACTGCAGAGTTCTACGCCAGAATCACTTCCACTTTTTTGCTTAGATGCAAATTCTGGTTTCCACGCGACTTCACTGAACGAGAAAACTTCAAAAATATGTACCTTTGCTACCCCCTTTAGAAGATATTGGTATTTGCGGTTGCCGTTCCTCATACCGTAAGTGCCCGAAGTTTTTCAAACTTTCAAAAACAATTGAGCAAGATATTTGGTGACCTTCCTTGTGTTCACGTGTAATATACAATAAAGATATTTTGGTGGGGGGGAAAACCAGAAAAAAGCACTACCGAAGACGAGTGGCAGTCACGAAAGCTGCTGAAAAAGCAGGTCTCACATTAAATGCATAAAAATGCAGGTTCAGCGTCATTGAATTGCAGTTCTTAGGTGATACCATTGTTCGCGACGGCATATCACCAGACCCCAAACTTGTAAAAAACTTGCTTCAAATGTCCGTGCCTACAGACCAGTCGGATGTGCAGCGCATGTTTGGCGTTCTAAACTGCTTCGATAAATATGCGCCATGCCCATCAAATCAAACGGCTTCACTGCGAGCGCTTATCAAACCACACGCTCAGTTCGAGTGGACTGACTCCCACATAAGGGAGTGGAAAATCGTCGTACAGATTCTAGGCACAACGCCAGTGCTAGCCACTTTTGATCCTAGAAAGCAATCAAAGCTAACGTGCGACGCTCCAAAAGATGGTGTGGGTGCAGCGCTTTTGCAATGTCACAACCTGGGACTGGCGGCCAGTGGCTTATGGATCTCGTGTGCTAACGGACGCTGAGCAGCGTTACGCCTAAATGAAAAACGAGGCACTGAGCATTTATTTCGGTTGCAATAAATTTTAGCTATTCATTTACGGGGAGAAGATTTTCATGGAGATAGACCACAATTCTTTGTTGTCCATAGCTGCAAAATGAATTTGTGATATGCCTCCCTGCCAGCAAAGGTTCTTTTTGGGACTTCTAAACTGCGACTTAGTTATACAGTAAGTCACATGGAAGCATCTCATCCTGGCGGACATGCTGTCACGATCATCTCCGGCTGCACAAGACGGCACCAGCGGGGCTATGGAGGATGTCGAAGTACACGCAGTTGCCGTCCTGGGCTACATGATCACCGATAAGACAACCCGTAAACTGGTAAATTAAACAGCAAGTGACGACTACCTCCAGACAGTCATCTCTTGCCTTTCGACAGGAGAAAAGATCCATGGCGTGCTAAATGCATTTTCTTGTATCACTCTCTTGTAAAAGCCGTATTGCTTAGGGGCAGAAAAGTGGTCATACTAAGACGCACGCGCCACTACATCCTGACAAGAATCTATTCTGGACACCTCTGGCTTCAAAAATGTAAAGCAATGGCCCGTCGCATTGTTTTTTTGGCTTTGTATAGGCCACTATATAACTAGTATGATCCAGAGTTGCCCAACGCGTTGTGATTATGCTTACAAACAACAGAGGAGGCTTTGATGGTGTGCCCTGTTTCTAGATGCACGTGGTATCGAGTTGGTGTAGATATTTTTTCTTTCGCCGAAGTTCATTCATTGTGGCGTTCAATGCCGTTAGTGATTGAAGTCGAGAAAGTCGCCAATGCCACTGCAAGAACGACTATTACGGCACTGAGTGCAATGATCGCACGGTACGAAGTACCCATGGAAGTATACATGGACAATGGGCCACAATTCGTAAGTCACGAGTTTGCAGCCTTTGCAAGATGATACGATTTCACTCACGTTACCTCGAGCCCTCACTACCCTCAGTCCAATGGTCTAGCGGTAAATGGGGTCCAGGTTGTGACGCGTATCATGAAGAAATGTGCGGACGGGAAGACTTCTGGCTCGGTCTGCTGGTCTACCGCTATGCTCCACTGGAAGACCGCCGATCGCCAGCGAATTTACAAGGAAGATGCCCGAGAGCTAACCTTCCTAATTTTTGTGCAGTGGTGACAACCGTGGTAAAGAAGCATCAGCAGAAGAGCACTGGAAAGCATATACCACCTTTGGCTAAAGGGTTGGTCGTGAAGTTCGGGGACACAACGTCGTCGCGGAAAGGGCAAGTCGTCTCATCTGTGGCGTTTAGGACCTACCAAGTTCAAACCAAAGATCTTTGGCTGTTCAAGCGCAACAGGTTCGAGTTGCGCGGTAGACATCAGCGACGACAGTTTTTCTGACTGTGAGCCAAATGATTTGAGCTCATCAGCTCAAGACGTCTCGCCAGTTGCCCAAGCGCAATCGCCAGCCCGCTCTTCTCAACACTCCACTATGAACAGCGTGGTACCCGCATGTGCTGCGCGCCCCAGGTCGCAAACTTCTCCAGATCGGGCAGTGGGCCAAGAAGGCCTACTGGTACAGTCAAGTCTCCACAGAGACTTCGTTACGATGCTGCTTCCAATCAAGTGTTTTGAGCTTATTTTCATTACCCCCCCCCCCCGAGGATGTATCAGGCTTGTGCTGTCGGCATTATCTTAAAGGTGTGTTGACAGTGTTATCCTGTTTTGACGGCGATACCATGATCTGTGCGGTTATCACTAAAATGGCACCACCCCCTTTACCTATATCAAGAGAGGTCAATAAGCTCTGCTGCTCTCCTTGTTCCCGTCAAGAAGTAGTTGTCTCTGACCTTTGTCAGATGTGCGTCGCGTTACACTGTTGAGGCATTAATTCATCATGTTGGTCTAGTAATGTTGTGCCATTGTCTTCAAGTGCGCAGTACCACTTTGTCGCAAAACGATTTCTTAAAGCTCGGCAATGAACATAGTACGTCTGTCGATTATAATTAGTGCGAGAATTTTATGTTTTAAGACGATGGCTTCAGTAAAAAGTCGTGCGACTTAAGCTGCTGCTGCCCGCCGCAGAGCCGCAGAGCTCTTATCTCGGCGTGTCGGGTGACATGATTGGCAGCGCGATGATCCACCTGCTTCCGGCGGCCGACATTAGAAAGAGATCTGGAAAATTCATACCGTTTTGATCAAAAGAGGGTGTAAGCATTTGAACGGGCTGCAACAGGAAGGCTAGGATAACGGGTGATCGTTTGAGACACTGGTAGTCCATAGACGTCTGAGCATAAGCTTAAACGACAGTGGCGATTTCGGCCAGTAGCATTTCTGCCTAATCGTTGCTAAGCCCTCGTGTAGCCTAAGTGACCAGTGGTCGACTCTATGGGGCAGGCGTAAAAAATGTCACGTCGAAGCAATGAGGGAATCGAGTAGCTGCTGCCGCTACGCGAGGAGGTCTTGTAAAGTACGCCATTGGACAAGCAGTATGACGCTAACCCTCTTGCAAATAATTCAAGCACGCAGTTGGTTTGCCGTTTGAGGGAGCAAAAGCAGTTCAGCATCGTCCCTGTGTTTGCGCCAAAAAGCCGCAGTGTCCACAACGGTCAAAAAGGCCTTGTCGTCATCGTCGTGCTCTGCTGTTTCAATGAGAAACCGAGAAAAACAGTCGGCATCGGCGAGTCGTCAACCCCAGTTGTAGGCAAGGGTGAAGTCGAACTCTTGGATCCGAAGACTCCAGCATGCGGGATGGCCCCTTGGAACTTTGAAATTAATTATTCAGCTGAGTGAATGGTTATCGCTGGGAACTGGGAACGAGCGACCGTACAAAAATGAACGAAAATTGAGGACTGGCCGTACCATTGTTAGACATTCTTTCTCGGTCGACGTGCCTTCTGTTCGACACCGTGTCCTACTGACATAAGTGATCATCTTTTCGCTGTTATCCTTCTTTTATACAAGTACTGCCCCGAGGCCCATACTACTAGTTTCTGCGGGTAATATGGTCGGTGCGCCTTCATCGAATTGGCCGAGGACGAGAAGTGCTTGCATGCACTGACGAAGCTCATAAAATACCCGTTGGTGGTCTCACTGGTTCTTTGATAATGCAATGTGTAAAAATCGGAAATAAACCGCAGAAAATAGGCACATAGTGCCAAGAAACGCCGAACAACTTTTTTATCCTAATAGTGCCAGTAAATTTGCCAAAGCGGCAAGTTTATTTAGATCAGGTCAGATTTCTGGGCTGCTGATGATGTGACCGAAAAACGGAAGTTTATAAAAAAAGAGACATTTTTCGGGATTCAGTCTATAGCTGCCCTATGTACTGCCTCATAAACTGATTCTATGCTTCTTAAGTGCTCCTCGAACGTCACGGGAAAGAAAATCACGTATTTAAGGTACATCAGGCAGGTTGGCCGCTCGATTCCCGGAAGTAATGTATTCGTTAGGCACTGAAACGGAGGACAATTAACAAATTGATTTCTCAGACTCTGCAGAAAGGCAGCCACGTCTGTTGTGCTGTTGCCATGTTCAGGTGTTTTTGCACTGCTGCCTTGTGCTCGATACTGGCTCATGCGCGTGGCAATATGCATAAAATATTGTATATTGCCTTGGCAGAGAACAGCGCTGTGCGATAGGACATATAACACTGGAAGTTTCAAAGAAGCATACACTTGAGAGATGTAGAACACTGAGAATATATTACCTAGAGAGAAGATACGATGGATCACAATAAGCGAAACTGCTCAAATCATCAATTGTTGTCTAACACTATCACTCTAAAAAATATCGAGTAAAAAGGGTGTCTTTTTGTCCCACAACAATAATCGTCTTCAGGCTTGCGTGCGCTTCTTTTCTTGAAAACTCGGCGCTGGCCACTTTCCTATCGAAAATGAATTGTAACCCTGATAATTGTCGTGTCGATCGTGACCGGAATGTACTGGGCGCGAAGCGATAGCGCAAGGATGGAACGCAATATAGATGACGGTTACTATTGTGGGACAAAAAGACAGCCTTTTTACTCGCTCTTTTTTAGAGTGACTCCTCAAGAGGAAGGCATGTAAATTTTGAATCTTATCAACTTATTGGTACTCAGTGCGTAAATACGGTAGGGCAAGGGGGTTCAAATGAACCAAGCGTCGTTTGGTAGGTGCAACGAGACGAGCGCGGCCCATCATGAGCCGGCTTGGAGGCTTTCTTAGGGCCGAAACCGGCACTTGCACCCCGCGTCCCGTGTAAATGTCACCCCTACAAGTTGAAAACTACGGGAGGGGGCATGCCGCCACACTGTTCTTACATCTCTTTTTTGCTTTACTCTACCCTGGCACCGTTTGAAAGGATAGAGACTCATTTGATTTTGTTTGCTATTGCTTTTGCTTTTTGTTTTTTAACTATTGCTTTTTTCTTTTTAATGTCGAAACGCAAACTTGTGTTAGTCGAGGGTCTCTGGAAAACCGTGGCTCATATAAGCAAGAGCCCCAGGCCCTTGCTCTAAAACGACCCCCCGAAAAACGATGAGTAAAGAGGTGGGTGTAAGCATGTTTCCACATAGGCAGGATTTTCATCATGAATGCAGTACGTAAACAGAGTCCTGGACAAAAACATTCTTCCGGTTTTGTGTTCGCTTTAGTTGTGATCTGGTATGTGCTTTTACGTGTGCGCACCTATATTGTCACGATGAGCCACAAGTACTGGGGAATTTATTAAACCACCGAGTACCTAGCTCTAGGACGATGCGTCAGTCGTGGCTGGCTCTCGAGCAGAGAAGCACGCTATCTTCTTTATCCTCCGAATTGAAAGCCGCTCTTGCTGTCGACCCACTACGTGCTTGTGGCATTATCCTCCCTTCTGAAAAAAAGTCCCAAAGAGAAAAGAAAAGTTCAAAGCACCACAGCGATGCTAGAACATACGCACGTAAAAAAGAAATGGGAAATTCGGATAAAAGTGAAAGTAGAAATCGAAGAGCATGCCAGTATAGGAAAAGTCAATGAACGAGCAAGCAAGTTTACAAAAACAAACAAAAAACACAAAGAACGGTGCACAGTAAAGAAAAAGTTGCGAACAACACGCAATAAATGGTTTCATGAGCAAAACATGAACGACGTCCGGCCTTGGTCCTGTTTTGCTTCGTGCATGTGGTGTTGAGTCCGGAACCACTTCGTAGTTCACGTCACTGACGCGGCATAACATTTTATATGAGCCAAAGTACCGGCTCAGTAACTTTTCACTAGGGCCACCGCGGCGGATGGGCGTCCACACCTCAACTTTGTGTCCGGGGTTGTGAAACACTTCTCTGTGGCGGGTGTTATAGCATCGTGCATCTGCCTGCTGTTCCTGACCGATGTGCAGTCGCGTGGGCTGCCGGGCTTCCTCAGCACGCTTTGTGAATTCTTCGGCGTCAGTTGCGAACTCGTCTTCGTCATGACATTGTAGTATAGAGTCCAGCATGGCGTGCACTTCGTGGTCGTAGAGAAGGTGAAATGGCGTGAATCGCGTGGTCATTTGCACGGTGGTATCCCAGACAGCACAGAACATTGGCCCAATGTTGGAGATAGATGGGCAGTTCACGGCCCAAGAATGGCCCAGAAGTGACAATGTACTGCCAATAATGGCTGAGTCAGCCGAATAGAACGGCGATGTTGGACCAGCATTGACAGCGTACCGCCGATAATAGCTGTGCCAGACTAATAGAACGGCAATGTCGGGCCAGCATTGACAATGTTCCGCCAATAATGGCTGTGCCAGTCGAGTAGAACGGTGATGTTGGATCAGCATTCAGAACTTCCTGCCATTATTGGCCGTGCCAGCGTATTAGAACGGCCACTTTGGACACGGTTGTACAACCAACAGCCACTATGGGCAGATCCATGCAATTGGGCTGGCATTATTGGCCGATTGTTCAAACGTTATTGCCACCGTTATGAGCTGATATATGCATCTGCAGCTTTTGGCGCTGTTCTGGTCCCACTCACGTTCGATTTTTCAAGTTCGAGAGAGCAATATGTCGGGCGCATGAGTGATATATTTTGTTCTCATTACATCACGCTCACCTAGTTGATATGCATGATTGTTGATTGAAGTTGCGCGAGGTGGACTATTTTACTGATAAACATTTATCGAGTTTGTCGCCTGTCAGACGTCTGATGTGGTGCTTTTGCAGATGAAAATTGTGCAGATCTGTGCGATGAAGCAACCGGGGATGCCACTGCCGTAAGTGACGCACTTCGACGTGACCCGGCGGCGTTCATTTCGTCGCATCACGCCGGCGATGCCTCGCCAAGCGCTTTCGATTTCGTTGATATCAGACGCAAAGCGTATCGTATCGTGTGTTCTGCTATGCTATCGCCACGACTGATTTGGTTTTTTCGCGTTCACAGCGCTGTACCAGTTAACGGCACACAAGTCCTTGACGTGTGGGAACTGGAGTGATCAGTTGCGTTACGGTGATTGAATCGTACAACACACGCATTTGCCGCAATCTGACACACGCACCGACACTCGCATCCAGTATTGCAACGACCACACGAATTACGTACAACGTTGCAGCGCGCGTTTGGTAAAGTGTGGTTGAGTGCGTGGGCGTCGCTCACCTTGACACCGTGGGTCGTCGTGCGTTACAATTTAGTTGTGGAACGTTTTTTGTTAATTATTTTTATGATATATATACATTGCCCTACTGTAGCTAAAACATCAGCTAGCTTACACGGTACGATGCGCAAAAAACATTTACGTGAGTTCATACGGGCTGATGCATAGAACACATTACACGTAGGCTAAATCGTTCATAAACAAGAAACACGCACGCTTACGGCGTCGTGTTGTTATATCAAATGCAGAACCACAGACCTCTTTCCGCCTCCTCCTTCCTGCTTTTCTTTTTTAGGTCTGTGAAAAGAAGAAAGTGCTCTGCACAGATATGGCAAGCTGGCTCCTGTACAATAGAGAGTTTTATTTCACACTAGCTGACCTTTAGTAATTTTTCGTTTAGTGGGGTGGCTAAGGCTAGCTGGGCGTCTTTCAAGAAATCAATAGACGTACACGTTACAAACCGGGAAATGTGTCAAAAAATGCTGTGATCTCCAGAACATGAGGAGAATCAATTGACAGTGGTGTCAGTATTGGTCCTCACAACTGAAAGGCAATATCTATGAATAAATCTTAGGCTATGAGTGAGTGACTGTTTGCAGTACTGACGACTGTTGCCTGTGTTGTCAGCAGCTGTGCATTTTTTTATATTTGGCATGTGAGATCTTGCATTTCTTTCTCACAGTGTTCATCAATCTTGCTCAGTCATATTTTTATAGTTTCTTTTCTCCAGACTCAGTGCAGAATAGCAAACAGGATTGTTGTGATCAGCGAATAACTAGTTCATTTGTCTTAATTAGCATACACTCTGTGTGCAATTTTGTTGTGTATGTGTCTTCAGGACGTCCTATAATCAGTGGGACAGTCAAACAGAACTAAAACCAAGAAACAGCTCAGTTGGCCAGAGTAGCTGGTGCATATCACTCTTCCCATATTTTATGTTTTTGTGACCTATCCTGCTCTACACACATGAAGTTCTCATTGGATTTCATATTCATGTGGTATATGAAAATGTTTCCTTAAGGCTTTTCAAGCTGAAAGAGCCCTTTTCACTTTTAGTTTGACATGCAGATCAAAGTATTTAACTTATCTGTATTATTAACGGCTGAAATGGTCACGTCCTTCAGAGAGGCAGTTTAATGGATGAGCCACTGAAGGCACAAAAGTGCAAGATGGGTGCTTCATAGTTAATGCAGTGGTGTAGCCAACGAAAGAGACACTGGGAAAATGGCCCACCCTTGAAATTTTCAGCAACGGGATATTGAGAACCAAACTACACATACTCGACTTGCCTGCAGTGAAGACCAAGGATGTCTTCCCTCTATCCTCCCACCGCACAAAGTTCCGCCTATATCACAGGCCCATGTCCATGGCCCATGTTCAAGCATTTTGTCAAGGTTTATGCAAGCTTGTGTTTTCAAATGGAAACATTTTTCTAAGAGAAACAAATATAACCCTTTAGCATATCAGTGGTGACATTTGTGTATGCAATTTGTTTATGCTAGCTGTGTGAACGTGAGGCCAGAATAGAGTAAAATACACAGTTCGTTAGATTAACTGAACCTTCTTCCTAGTCAGTATGTCCTGACTTGACCTCAGTCTAGTGCGCACAACCATAGCTGATCACCCTAGCGAAGAAACTGTTATCTTTGATGAGTCGTTCAAATCGTGTTCTAAAACCAACGTCAAGTGTTGCTTTTCTTCTCCTGAAATTAATCAGATCAAAAAACAATTGCACACACATCAGGAGCTTATGATTTTATTCTTTTTATTTCAAAACTAAATATAACTTACATCAGAATGATGGAGTCTTTAATTTCATGGAAATTGTAATGGCTTGCTGAAGCTCACACAAAAGAACACAATATTTTCCTCCTTAGAATGTAATATTGAGTGCCTTGTGATTGTGCTATCTGAATTTGCCACATTTGTTGACAGTGCATTATATTTCACACATGAGGGGCTATATTCTTAGCAAGTGTTAATAGTACTCTTCACACGTGAATTGCAGCTAACTAAAAGAAGAGGCTTTGCCTGACGAGCTAGTAATACATACTAAGGACATAACCACTGCAAAGATACACCAGCCGCAACCAAGAAAGGGCAAACTTGCAGTGATTAGTCCACATTTTTCATGGTTTCTGCTGGGCCAATAAGGCTGGCTGAGTGAGCACTGCATCCAGTACTAGGAGGCTGCCGCGACAAAGTTTTACTTACAAAACACTCACCAGCTGAAAGGAGACGTACTGACGTGCCAACCGCCCAAAACGGAATGCCGGAGAAAGAGCGGCGATTACTTTTACAGTACATAAAAAATGCTAAGAGTTTGAAATTGTCACGTCGCTGATCTTCTAGCCAAGTAAAATACGAATACACTGAAAAAAGATACTGAAGATACGCCATCAAAAAATGACAAAACAAGAACAGACGCACGTTTGTCTTCATCACATGAACAGCCTTCAACTGATAAGGCGAGTAAGTAACTGACAAACAATGAGTGCGCGAGGGAGAGCGGTCACACGAGGTCGTCAGCAGTCAAATGACACTGGCTGGAATCGGGGGTTTTGCCAGGGTAGGCTCAGGGAGACTGTACTGGAGGCCCATTCCTTCCCCCAATTTTCGCCTGACCCACGACTATGTTCCCAAGAGGAATCATAGTCATAACACAATGGCCAAGTTCCCCGCCTCTCTGCTCCTCCTGAAGGACCTCGCTTATCGTGGGTGCACCCCTGGTATAAACCAATCCTGGCACCGACCTTGCCTAAAATATATTAAGAATAACAGAACACATAAGCGAATGTTACCACCATACTTTGACTTCTTGCTTTGTCTGTAAATGAATCTAGTGAGAAGTATGTGGAACACCAAAGAAAAGCACCACAGTCAACATCTACTAGTACGTGCTTTCATAATAGTACAGAGTACTGAAGAGGCATGCAAAGAACATTCTTATGAAGCGAAATATCATAAAGCAATGGGAGGCTGTGTGGCCCTGACTGAGACAACATGACAACAAAAAGAGAAACCTTTCAGGCATGTCAGCAGTTCATGCACAGCACTGAAAAGTCATGAAAACCTACCTTCGATGCCTTTCTTGCACAAGAACATTAAAAGGAATACACATTGATGGAGAAGAAAGCCATTACTCAAATCCGGCTCTTATGCACTGATGGGAGATATTTGGACCTGACCTGGACTCTTAACAATGACTTCAGTACAGCTCTTGAACATACCCTCAAAAGTGCTGACTGCAAGTGGACGAGACAAGAAGGCAGACTACAATGCGACACAATGAACACGTCAACCACCAACCATGAACTTATGCTAGAGTGGATGTGGCAAGAAATCTTGAACACTGGGAACACTCAACGTTCCCAACCGAAATCTCGACCTCACAAATACGATAAGAATGTTCCGATGACATGCTGCCCATCGCTATGCTGTGAAACAGGGGCATATACACACACACAACTCATCTTTACGTGAATAAAATACTCTTGCTTCCAGGTTTATAGAAACTGTCTCTCCAATTTTTTCTCTATTAAGCTCACCACCTTCATCGTTGCTGGGAGTGTGTTCAAATTAAAGAGGACAGGGGGCAGGGGGCATTGGTGAGGCATTGGTGGGTGGGAAGAACACCATCTGCATGCAGATGGTGTTCTTCGAATAAATTATCAATGGCCTGCTTGGTCTTCTTTGACCACCTTGCACGCCTGAGGCATTTGTTATGATCACATTGACATGTTAGTGAAGAAGTTGTGCCAAATGAAAGGCATGAAAGACATATATATCAGTAAGAGGGGCATGTAAGCTTTGAGATATCTTTTAAATATTGCAAATTTGAACTGTGTGTGTTAGAAATAAAAAAAACAAATTGTTGCTCTAATAACACTGTGTATATTATATGGAAAAATTTGTACTGTGTTTTTATCATTTTTCTACATCCAATGAGTGGATAAAGCCAGGCTTGTTTAAGTTAAAGTGAGGCTTGGAAGCGGATCAGAGAATTACAATGAACGTGCTTTCTTGTAGCGCCGCTGTCAGACTTGGCTCTCATGTTCATTAATAATATTATTATTAAATGTATCTAAATAGGGCTCACATTTTCTTCAATTGATATGACCTTTCTTAAAATCCAATGTTGTGCCTTGCTCCAACAACTTCTTCATTATGAAAATTGCCATCACTAGCTGCACTCTTACTTGATTTGCCTTGAATGTGTGTTTGATTCAGTGAACTGCAGGAAAATTTGCTGCATTGACTTGCTGTCAGCGACAAAATCAGTTCATTGCACTAAAGCTGCCGAGAGTCTGAATGGTAGCATTATCACTGTATGCTAGAGTTGACTCAAAGATAACTACTCAGGCAGAAGATACATAACAATTATGGCAACCGTGGAGTCGAAAAGAGCTCATACTTGTGGATTTTCACATAAACAAGTAGGAAAGGAACAACAATAACTAATCTTGAGATCCAGTAAGCTTTCTGGTTTTTAGATTGGCCCGACAAAGAACGAAAAAAACTTTGAGTAAAGTGCGAGAGCACAGGCTTCCTGAGTTGTCCTGTGATGATGGTTTGAAAAATAAAGGAACTAATTGAGAAGGTACAGTCAAAATTAAAAACAATCATGCATCAGCTTTTTTTTTCAATTATACTGCAGGGTAAACAAATTGTTCACTTTTGTGTAGAACTTGTTTTCTTATTTTTTGGTATTGCTGGTCAATTTTGCGTAATGTCATGTGGATGTATATATCTGTTCTGTAATTTTGATTAAAAAAATAAGAAACTTCATTCGCAAATCGGCACTTGTGTTGCTGTGGCTCATTTGTTTTTAATCTTCTTCTATGTACTGTTATAATATCATGAATCCATACCAACGTAATCTGTCAGTCTTTTTCAAGCTTTCTGGCTCCTATATTTGTATTACTAAACCATGTCAGAGTTATGACCAAGCATACCTCTCAAAATGTTTGGAGGACCATTTGGTGTACGACAGGGTTCACAGCATTCATCACATTGGTTACGTGAATATTGACTTTTGCTCTTCAGGGGCACGTTCAAGGTCCGAATCTTTAATTTTTGCAAATGTGGCTTTACAAGCTTCATGGCTTTTATGATGTGAATAAGTCAAAAAGACAATTAGGCACGACTTACAATCACGAACTTGTTGATCTACAAAAGAAAGAAATTTAAGCTCAAGATGCAAGACCACATCATCATTTATTTCAACTGATTCAAAATTGAGGTATTTAGAATAGTGCCCACACCTTTTTCAAGTGAGGTCTGGTTGCAGGAGTCAAGCTCACAGCAAACATTAAGTTACACTTTATACTCGTGGCACTTCAGCATAATAACCAGGCAATGTAAAGTTGAAATTACGTTCTCACCTTTTATTTGTGGAACTCGAGAACTAGCACATTTGTAAACTCATGCAAAACATAAATTTACTGAATCATATGATAACATTACAGCTGTTATTCAGTCATTTTTGTATGCATCATAACTCAGGTGTCACAAATTCAATGGGGCATTTTCTTCGCTCACACATTATTATTTCAGATATAACAAATGCATAAAACACAGAAATAATATTTTCGCTTTGCCTGAAGAAATGACGCTGGTAAAGGCTTTATTAGCTAGATTGGCTTCAGAACCAGTTAACATGCAATTTTAATCATGGCATTATGAGGAATGTTTATTGATGTTACGTAAGTAGGATATTTTTGCTGTTTCAGGCCATTTGTGCGCTGATGATCACTTCTGCATAGGAAATGAATCATCTGTCTTGTTTTGATAAAACTTCAGTAAAAGTTACTTGAGAGAAAGGTTTTTAAAGTTGGCGACATGACACCAATGAGGGATGGTTAGCACATATCATTTCATTATGAATGCGTGTAGAAGAGTCTAGTTCGCTGCTACCATATGTGCCTTTCAATGCGCTGTCACACAGCTATAGGTAGAAGCTTCTTTATGATGCAAAATAGACAAGATGTGTAGTCGCTGGCAGGAGGTTGGGCTTCGTGTCGATCAGAGCAAAAGAACGTGGTCACTGGGTAGACCAACAGTTACGCCTAAAGCAAGTTTTACCGGTTTGCAACTAATGTCTGCCTTGAGTGACATGTATATACGTTTCATTAATTAAATTGCTCACTGGGAGGTAGGGCTTGGTGAAATACTGTCGGTTGGTATCGGCTTTCTCTATTTGTTGGGACCAGGGATGACATGAGTAATGCAGCCAGCAGCTACAAAAGCAGGAGCAACAGTGCGTGACCTAGAAATGTCTGGAGTAAGAATATATTCCACCCAACCCTGAACCATGCAATCAACACAAGCCTAAAAGTTTGTATTCTGCAAGGCGTCAGTATAGTGAACGGCACAATGAGATCCTCAAAAACGGCGCTCAATCAAGTGGTTGGACCTGCAAACATATCCAGCAATGTCACAGTGTGATTGAATATTGAAGTGCTGCAAAGCATTCAACACAGGTAGTGCGTAAACCCACGTGATACCATACACCTTACTTTATCTGCCAGGGGAAGCTTTTGGATTTCCCGCGTATTTGGGCATGAAAGACAGTCTAGTAATATGCCTAATTGTGCTTGCAAGTGGGCCTAAATGGTCAGTTCTTGGGTCACGTAATGTGTTGAAGCTAACATGTCTCCTGTTACTGGCCAACGACCCTGCACCACTGAAAGTCTAGCAGCGTCGAAGCTTATATTTCTTGCAGATGGCAGAATTTGTTGTCATGTAAACCAGTCGCCACTTTTTATAATGTGTATATTTCTCTGAGACAGGTCAACATGTTCTTTGGGCTATGTGACAGGGCATCAATGACAATGTCGACAGCTCCTATGATATGTTTCGGATATTTTTGACATCTGCTGCAGTTCCTGGGAATATGAATGCAACAATTCTAACTGAGGGAGTGTAACATGTACCGATAAGAGATGCACTCACGTATTCTATGACAAAGAAATCACGCAATTTCTTCCATGTAGTAATGTAATGACATAAGCACTTACCATTTATGCCCACTTGTAAGCACAAATAGGTATATCACAATTAGAGAGTCTTTCGCATACACCGAAGTACACAGGAGATCCAAAGACTTTCCGTGGCAAATAACATAAGGTGTAGTATAGTATCAGGCGGTTGTACGTACCAGCTGAGTAGAGTGCTTTGCGGCACTTCAAGGTTCAGTCCCATTGTCACACTGCTGGATATGATTTCAGGGCCAACCACATAATACAGTGACATTTAGAGCATCTTTTGGCTTCAGTCTCCACAAAAAAATGCTGTGATGCTGCTCAGATAGTAGGCATAAGTTTTCAGGACATGCCAGGGAACTGATTGGCCGCCATATGTACTCCTTTGACGAGTCGGTGATCCAGCACAAATTGCATTCAATATGTCGTACGATGATGCATAGTGGAACTCTCATTTGATATTCAGGGAGTGGCATTTACTGTCGCGCAAGCATCTGTTGATCACCAAAAGTTTTTATGGGGTTCTTGATCTAAGGGAGCTCAATATAGTAGCATTTTTGAGTTTCAATAGCACGAAGTGGAGGGAATATGTATAATGGCCTGGCACCATGGCGCAAAATGTTAGTATAGTACGTAGTTCACAAAAATAAGATGAAGGAGCTTGTAGGTCTTATCAGCATCTAGTATTCGGAGATGGGAAGCTCTCAACACCTATAAATCTGCCTCGGTGGAGCTAAATACTGGATGCGGAGAACACGAGGATAGGTCAGGTGAGTTTTGGGCATCAAATGCACACCTGCTTATGCTGACAAATGTGGCTTGTTTATATGTTGGATTACAAATTCAGATGCGAACTGTGCTCCTCTAATGAACTCGCAATGAGTAGGTTGTTGAGGCAAGCATGACAGAAATCAAGGCTGGGGAAAGTGCTGAAATATATGTCTTGAATTTGTCATGCCGCATGGCATATATAGAAGATCAGACACGATGAACGGCGTCACTATCAGTATGTTATTTGAAATCTACACAGCTTCTTAAAGGATTTGATGGTTCAACCACATGAGGCCAATTTCGGAGAAAATTACTGCATCATACATCTGTGACATCATATACGAATGTGAGGCGCTGGGTTAAAACACCGAGGCTAAGCTGACTGTTGGTCCTATGCCGTCAGCATCCTGATTTAGACTTCATCATCATTCGCAGAACACAGTAACACCAACAGACAGCACACATTGGGCTGAGTGAAGTTGACAAAATCTGTAAATATATGCGTATTTGGTATGACTGCCTTGAAAATTCTTTTGAATTGCAGCCCAGTTAAGACAGTGCTTCTGATGTAATTTATGCAGTACATCAATTTCATGGCTGAGTTGCCATATGCAGAATTGTTTCTTCTTTATTTCTCTGTCATCAGAGCCCTGAGACTAGAGCTCTTTCTCAATTTGAATCATCCCATACGGTTGTGGTGGCTCCGCAGTTTAATATATGAAACAGTGATAATGTAGTGTGCTATAATATTGTTGCAACGTAAAGAAGCAGGTACAATTGCTGTGCCTTAAAACACGAGTAATAATCTGTCCGATCGCTTCCCACAAATGCAGAGCTTTCCTTAGCGGTTAAGCTGTAAAAATGCTAAAAATTAGCGCTCGTTTTGTGCGCACTCTTCCATAGTCATCGTTATTTTTGCGACGTTTTGCTTATACGCTCGCTGGTAGCATAATCAGGTACTTTTCCAAAGTAATGTTAGGACTAAGTTATTAGTGGACAGGCTTAGGTGGACTGTTATGGCTTTGCACATTTCTTACTAATGAAGCTTGCACGTGTATACGCTTAGTTGTTGTATTTTACGAGCTGCCGTATTGTGTTCACGCGGTATGGCGTATGTCGAAATGAGAGCCAGGTGTATCCGACATTAAAACTACACACACGTGTGACCATGCTGGGTCACGTATTAAGGGCGTAGCCAGTGTTTATTTCTGGGTGAAGAGTCGAACCCATGGTGTGGCTGAACCGGTAATATTATATTGAATTGTATAGTTTGAACCCAACCTTGTGGCAACGCCTAGCACATTACACTACCACTTAATTTAATTAGGACGAAAATTGTGCGCTTCTTCGCCTCTTTACGGCCGTCATTCTCTCTTTGTATTTACGCGTCATTCTCGCACGTACAACCGTGGCTTTTCACGCATGTCGAGTTCAAGACTACTGCAGCTGCATACCATCCGGAACTGCGGCCTGATGAAATAAAATATAGGCTGCAAACGGATCAGCTGATGCTGATTTTTGCGATTTTGCGAGGATCGCCTGACTTTTCTTGCTGATTCTTTATAACGGTGTCTTTTGATCGTGATCAGACCCATCAGGTTGTGTTTGGCGCAGATTCACGCAAACGTTTGGTGAAGACGTTAGCTAAATTACAGCCTGAGAGTCGGAAATTGCGATGCGCAGATGACGACCGTCTTATTCTCTCCGCTGTGATAGGTGTCCGTGAGACACGCAACGCAAGCTTAGCACAGTCGTACACACTAAACGAAAATGACCTGAAATAACCTCAAAAACTGGGTAAACCATTTGTCCACTAGCGCACTACCTCTCCGGGTTTTTTTTTACCACCTGCTATCGGGGTAAAAATTTACTCTCGTGCTAACTTAGTTTTTGAACGTAGAAAGAGTAGTAATTATTTACCCCAGTGAGGTTTTGAGCGAGTATAGAGAGAGTAAATTTTTACTGCCTTCACAAGGTTTTGAGGTGATTTCCGGGAGTTATTTCTGGTGGTAAAAATAAAAATTGACGGATGCATTCGCCCACAGTCGACTAATTTCTTAAATAGCAGAATTGAATGAATTTATTAAACGGCAGAATTGGTGACATATAGATTTACATACAGACAAACACGCACACACAACAAATGCAGAATAATACAACACTCGAACAGACTGCACGCGTTGCTCAACTACACTTTGACCACCCGGTATATATAGGCACGACTTTTTGACCGGCCCTGTAGGACCGGTAGGAGAGCTCTTTTTTTTTTGCATTGATTAACAACAACGGTTGAAGCTGCAAGCGTAAACTTAAGGTCGGCTGCAGGGAACTAAATGTCACACCGACTTTTATAATAAGTCTACCCAATCTCACCTTTTTGAGTATCCAATAATTACTTGGCACACCGGGCTCTTGGCCCCACGCGTGTTAGCACTGCTGATCCACAAGTCGATAAAATATACATAAGTACGCACAAACCATGGTGGCTCAATGATTTTCATTGAGCGACGGTGCACAAACACAGCCGCAGCACGTATTCATCACAACGGGCGTAGATGAGTGGTGCACGCCTGCACACAAGCTTCTTATCGACGGTGTACTAGGCCTTTTCGAGGAGCACGGCTATCCGTGAAACACAGCTGGTGATCACAGAACACATATCCTGTGCGAATTTCGTCGTCATTTCAGACACAAATGAACACGGGACCGCTATCTTACGGGGACGGGGCGGTGTATGCATACTTCCAACGAAAGACCACCGTCTGGGGTTTCTTCGTGCTCACCGGCAGCCGCTTGCTGGTTCCGTCTGCCTCGTATCGGCTTCGCGCTACATGTTTGATAACAGTTGGTTGCATGTGGTGGGCAATTCGGGCAGCACATTACTCACGCAGACGTCGCCTACTGTGGAACAAAATATATGCGATGCTTCTTTCACCTGCCCCGGCGACACACTCCCACTGGTCACTGGCGGCCGTGGCTCGGTGCCGACGATAGAGTGAAGCATTTCGCTTATTGCTTCTCCAGCTGGCAAGCACGGACAGTGACACAAGATTGATTTTGTTACCACTGGCATATATTCGCGATTCGGCTCGGAAGCGAGATATCCGCGACGTGCAGGTTCGGAGGCGCTCGGAAGCGCACTGTCGTTTGACGATGTAGGAAACACGAGAGATTCATCAGCCCAACCAGACACACAGATACCGAGCTTCTTGCACCGTCTGTCTCCAAGGCACCACCGCCGAGCAAAAGCCAACAATTTGCGAAAATATGCAGGACAACTTCCCACAGCAGGCTTTATTTCTTTTTTTTTCTTCTTCTGAGATCCCCCTGTCTTTTTTTTTCTTTCTCGTTCACAGAATGCTGTTCTCGTTGTTGTGCTTATGCTGCCCCCAGTTCCAGTGAAAGTGCGTTGACTCGAGGTCAGTCCTGAGACACGTCGATGCCAAAAAAAAATATCTGCGGTCCTCGCGTACCTTTAGGATTCACTGAAAGCGTCACGATGGGGGTATAGGGCAAAAGCCACCGAAGCAGCTGCAGCTCGCAGTCACGTGGTAATAAACTCTGAAACGCAGGTTAAAAATCACGTGATAGAAAGCTCTCTACGTGGTAAAACTAGATTTTGACATCCTTTACTACTTGCCTGAGAGGTGGTGTTAAAACTATGTCATGTACCATCGTTTACTCCTACACGAGGTAGTAATTTTAAACGCAAGAGAGTTTTCAGAGGTCGTGAGCTGCAAAAACCCCAAATTCGAATAGTTTTTGCTTACAGTGTAAGAAGTAGTACGCTTATTTTGTTGGCCATACAGACAGCTGGTGCTGTATAAAAGCTTATAATTGCATGCTACTTCATTAAAAAATTTTGTTTCGCAGTCTTTTGCGCCAACCACGACCTTGGTCGGGATACCAGCTCGCCAAACTGAGCGACAGTATATTTTGACATTTGCTGGTTGACTACACCATCGCTGCCTTTCCGAGTGCTAAATATCACTTTTCTTAAGGAGGCTTGAAATCAATTTTAGTTGTGTTGTGAATAAGTACTTCCCTGGCCACATTTCGGGCGGTTTTGTCCGATTTCATCGACGCTCCTTTACCAAGACCTGGCCACACTGATTTTGTCAACCGGATTCTGGGCAGAAAAAAGAAAATTTCAGCTGCCTCAGCAACGCCAGCGACGAGCCAGATTTCATTTGTGAGTATAAGTTAATGTTCTTCTGTACGAGTGCCTGGTTCTCACGGCCATGCACCAAGGATTATTTTAATACCTGAACAGTGCTGGTGCTGGCACGCAATATGTGCTATACTGCATGCAGCCAGTTGTGCACAAGGGCATAACAACAATAAAGCTGTTAGATTTTTTTTGAAACGGAGCTGTAATAGCGGAGTTAAATGAGTTTGATTATCTAAGCACAGTAATCACTCCTTTCATTCTTCTTTTCACTACCCTCCGTTGGCACCTCTCCCGAAGCCGCTTTGCCCTCTTGCAAAGCACCTCTGCCAATCTTGCGCGGCATGCATCATCGATGACATATTGCTCCAAACACTGTCTTGTTACGGTTGCCGTGACTCCATCCTCTGTCAACTTTGTGCTTGTTGGCGAATCGCTGTTGCTTTGCCAGCCGGTGCTTATACGAATTGTGTCAGTATGAACCCTGTCCTACAGACCACAGTACCTGATTTGCAAGCACGTGCATGCATGCAGGCATCACGACAAACAACTAGTGGCGAGAACAGCTCCTCTCAGGCTAACAGGAAGTCATAGGTGCTTGCTCGACGAATTACTGCATGTTTATTATGCACGTCAGATTCAACTTTTGATGTCATGTGCCAGCCCGAAAGGCATGGGGGGATCGTTTCTTGGAATTTGTAGAGCACTGGCGGCTTGTCGCGCTGCCACGTGGGGAATCACAGATCATGCAGCATTTTGCATATGAAGCACGTGTTTATTTCGAACGTTTGAAAAATATTATAGGAGGTTCTTTAGGGGCCATTTAAATGGACTGGAGCACTCGCCGGTTTTAAAATAAGGATTGCTTTAGTTATTTGCTCTTCATGAAGAACAATGCAGGATGGCTGAAAAGAGGCTATAGCGAGACACAGCTGGGGGCTAAGTAAGCTCTGTTACACCATTGCAAAGCGTTATTTACTAGAAATGGCCGATGTCGACGTGGGGGTCCATTTGTAAGTGTTTTATTTAGAATGGGAGAAGATAGAATGAAAGAACAAGAGGGATCAAAACGCTTGTAGGCAAGCTAAGAGAATTCGGAAATGCTTTCAACACATGTAAAAAGATAAACTGAATACAGCACATCATCAATATTGGCACGTGATGTTTTCAAAGCTTGAGATTGCAGACTGAGATTACTTCAGCCATTTATTTGTGTCTTGAGTAGATGGTAGGTGGTGTTGCAATTCGGAAGAGTCATTTTGTTGTGATTTTGGCAGCAGGAATATGGTAAGTGGGGTGCAAAACAGGCTAATTCGATTATTTGGACTAAAGTGCTTCATTTCAATCAAATCCATGTTGTTCGGATGCCATTGTGGCTCCATTTTATTGACGCAATGCGGCCTCCACCCGTTCTATGCACCTTCCATGGCTATTCTCATGTCTAGACTATGAGAATAGCCTTGACCAATGTAGTGTAGCTCCATTTCATTATTTTCTTTCATGTCTGCCCTGTTCTAGATAGAATACTTACCAAATAGCCCCTCCAATTTATCGCACACCTGACTTGAAATGAAATTTTGTACTGTTTGTTTATATTTCAAATAAATAATGCTTTGCCTCTGTAGTCATCAACGTACGCTATATATAGCATTAACACACAAGTAAAAATTTTTAATATTCAAGTCTTTTGTGTGGGAAAAAAAAGAAAGGCGTATTGATTAAGTAGGTGCTGATTAGCTGGTATTTCAATGAATACCCTTTTGGCGGGGCATGTGCTCGTAAACAGCACAGTAGGTGTAAAATATTTGGGTTCACGTCATCACTTTCGGGGCTTATTTGCACCTTTCAGTTTCACGCCGTTTGCAGCAGGGTAGTTGTGTATCGCCTACTTAACATTTCAAAAACCACCTTTGTGCCTAAACAGTGGGAGCGCATCCACAGTTAACGGTAACAGATTTGCCAGAACAGCATTTTTTAGTTTTCAACAGTGTTGACACACTTGAGACATCTATTAACATTTTGCGGCACACAAAAGTGGATACAAGATTTTTCATGAAGGAGGATCACTATTTGGAATAACATATTTATTCTTCTTGGGGTATAAAATAATAATAACAGGCGGATGGTGACAGCATTCGGTTTGCCCTTATGAAATTGGCCGCCCCCTCTGAAAGAACACACGGAATCCTTGAAAAAGTACACATAGTGAAGCAATACTTGTGCAAACCACACCACCAAATATTACCTTCATAAACTCCACAATAAACAAGTAACTGTACGCAACATGTTCGAGCACAACCATTCCATTAGATGAGAATCGAAGACATGCAGAAGCTACGTGGCTAATATGTAATTGTTATTGCAATGTAATCGACCAAGTAATGCTGTAAACAGCAGCAACAGGCAAGCATGAGTAGCCGTGGTTCAACATCGAAGCTCGTGCACAAGGCCGGTTTGTCTGTGTCTGCATTCACACGGTGCCAAAACCGTTTCGTTCTGGCATGGCATAAAAGAGCGTGCTGTGATGAGTGCCTATGCTGTCCCACATCTGGGTAGAACGAAGAACATAAACGGGCATTTAATTGTAAGCAGCAAACTGAGCAACAGATCTGGCCCTTCGCGTCAGCCAGGAGGAAGTCAAATAACATAGAGGTTAATCTCCTGCAATATTTTTTTAGCATCCCAGTTTCCTCAGTATGAGCAACATGCCACATGAAAATTTGTTGGCATTGCCGCCCTTATCTGCCACTACACGTTAATATGGACATTCCGTGCCTGCACAGGTGGAGCGCGCCGAGCCTTCAACATTGCAGAGATGCCCTCCGTGTCTGCTAGATGGCAGCAGATTCTACACAAGGTCTGTACAACGCTGTCGGGTGCTTCAAAAACAACATCAGTTTTCCAATTATTTCTTTTTAGCCTAGCAAGTGTTGTCGTCCTGCCATAATAACAAGGAATTCATTTTTTTCTCATTCTGTTGACCTGTGGTTTGCATTCCAAGGCTTGTTTAGGGCAGTGTGTTGGCTATCGCTTGGACACCAGTGCTAGTACAGAGTGGCAAGTTTTAAAATGTCTCGTAAGTGCTTTCTATTCATAGAAACCTGAAAAGCTGAAGTCTCGAAGTGACGCTTTCCCTAAGGGCTGAGCTCCTGGTATTCACTTGCTCTTCAAAGTATAGCATTTTTTAGCGAACTAAAAGCATCCTAACCATATCTGTCTGTCAGTCGGTCTATGTAGTAACTATCTGATTGATCAATTTAATCTAGCCTATTAAGTTTGCACGCTCTGTGATCGTGTCCTTAACTTGACACCTTAGATCAGCCACCCACTTATGAGTTGACTTATTCGAGACTCGCTCATACTCAAATAAGGCGTCTTCTTGAGTGACTGAGGGTGGAGTAATAATTTAGCGAGCTTGAGGCCGAGCGAGTCTGGTTTAAAAAAACTTTGGTGGGTTAGAATGAGCCCCAGGCGCGAAGTATGTATAAGTGAGTTTGAGTGAGCTCTAATTTTTTGCCAACTATTGTTTGACATGAACTAAAACTTGCATGACAGGAAAGAGTATGTTACAAAAGGATTTGATTCAGCAATTCACTGACATTTGGTTTCTATAATATACAAGAGGTTTATTTACACTACTTACAAATGCGTTAGAGAGCCAAGAATCTATGGTTGACTGTTTTCGAAAGTCTCTTGTCACTGTACTTTCGACCACTGATTCCCCCCTGCACCGACCACTTGTCTCCTCTATTGCTTTCTGCACCATTCGGTGTACCAAGGGTCGGTCATGCAGTTTCCCTAACATATTGGGCGTGAGGCCCACCACCGCAGGCGCGAGTGCTGTAATCGCGTGACGTGCAAGGGTTGGATCACGTGATCTCGCCTCACACTGGCAAAGGAAGCTGGCGGTCGCATGTGTAATTCGGACCGTGACTATGCAGTGGTCTTCATATTTGAAAAGCGTTGTTTGCTCTGGCTTCATGTGTGCGGACTTCTGCAGACTACACAATCCGGAAAGACAGCAAAAGTTACCCGGCGACGTTGCCACAGTGCCCTACATACAAGAGGGTACTTTCAACGGCTTGCAGTGCCGCTGTCTTCTCTCTCTTTGTGTTGTGGTTGTTATTCAACTATGGGGTTAACATGAGCACCGACCATGAAGCTCGCATAAAAGCGGAACATTTAGGTTTCGCACGGGAGCCCTGTCACAACTAATAGTAATGTGCGAACAGTCCAATTATATATATTTCAAAATAGGATGTAGGTGTGTATATCTGGGGAAGTTACTGTCATTGTCACTACACTCAAGAATGTGCCTCGTAGTTGTCCGAATTGTGAGAGAGTCTAGATATAGCCCGGAAGTCCAGTTCTATTTCCTTTATTTTGGTAATTTCACCTTATTCCAGTCTATTTTGTTGCCAGTTGTTCTGTGTGTTCGGCCAGCACGTTGGACGCAACCTTCTTTCTTACATCATACATGTGCCGCTCCAGTTAGAGCTACTTTTCTCGCCAAGGTAACCTAACAGTAGCCTGTGCCACTCTCAGCCTCCTCGCCGGCTCTTCTTCTCTATGTGTGTACTCGACCACACTGGTTTCTGTCCACCAGTAGCGTAGCCAGGGGGTGGCACACCAGGACCCTGCCTCTGCCCTTCCAATCTTTTCCTACGGTATATAGGGGAGCAGAAAATAACGGTCTATTACATCTATTTGCCTAGCTGGGACCCATTCTAATCAAGGTGACGCCCCTTTGAAAGAAAATTCTGGCAACGCCTCTGCCATCTGTGGGCCTCAACACACAGGGTTCTTTGCCTTATAGATTACGTCTGTAGGATGGGCCCATAGCCACTGTCACTTCATCTCAATGCTGTTTTGATCTACAGGCCAAAACTTGGTAAGCTTCGAAAACTGATTCATCTTCTAAGAGCTGCCGTGAAATATCGCACAGTTCATGAATAAAGCTTAAAAAACTATACACTCCCTATTTCATTGAAAGCTCTGAGCCCCCCCCCCTTCTTTTGTCTTGAAGTTGCGTCATCCCGGCCACGGTCCTGGCGATAGACATCTGCGGTACTGTCTCTAGGTCAACGGGTGCACGCCGTTGTTACTTTACCTGGTCGAACGCGCCTTCGAGGGAGAGCCGAAGCGATACCTAACCCCATGGTGGCGAGAAAAAAAAACAAGGTGGGAAGTTGGGGAAGAGGAGGTGTAATGATTCGAAATTTCTTGGCTTGGAATTCTAACCCGTGCAGGGAATACTGAATAAGCCACCTTGCCATTTTACACCGGTGCTTTGTGAAAAAGCGTATTGAGATTTGGAAGGGGCTGTTATTCTTAGTCACGGGACACTGCACATATGTTCACTTACTCATGCGTTTGTACGCTGTAACGATGAGTATCAGTGTAATCACTGATGTCTAAATATGCTACTGAAATAATTTGGAGCAGTGTATGACATTTCTGCTTCCCTAAAGAAACTAAATGCTCGCCAGTTTTTTTTTTCTTTCACTACCTCTGCTCTTCGGTTTCAGGAATCTCCCAAATTTCATGGTCGCAAGCTTGGCAGATCCATATTTAAATTGGCAGAATCTGTCAAATGATTTTACAGGCGCAGCAAATGCTAATATGGACTTTATCATTGTTGGCTCAGTGGAGGGTTCAATATACCACTTTTGTTGAAACAGCAGTGCTCATGTTTACACTGCACAATTTAGGTGATTTCGAATGGTATATATATATGTTGTTTATTAATGTAAGCTTTTTTATTTATACTGCTCAAAATTTGGTATCTAGTGATGAAAATTGAGCATATTTTTCCCTGTAACCTGCTCAAAATTTACATTTAATGCTTCAAAAGTAATATTTTCCTGCTCCTAAAAT